>PISX010009298.1:0-76544 GCA_004024625.1 Mellivora capensis
ATTGGGGAGGGTATGTGCTATGGTTAGTGCTGTGAAGTGTGTAAACCTGGCGATTCACAGACATGTACCCCTGGGGATAAAAATTTGTTTATAAAAAATAAAAATTAAGAAAAAAAAAAGAAAAGAAAAAAATAAAAATAAAAAATCCTTCTCCATGTATGAACTCTTTTGATCCTCAATGCAAACTCTGTAGAAGTGAGCATTACTGACCCAGTTTACATAAGTTCATTTGGGCTTCAGCCCCATTCACTCTACCCCTACAGATGAGTTAGCAGTGACCTCACCCACCCCCAGGGGCAAGCGCTCCTTTCCTTACAGAGCAGCCGAGTCTGGTTCTAATGTCACCATTCTCTCTTTCTCTAGGCCCTACCTCTCCTACCGGCCAATTCTTCCTGCTCATTCTCGCCTTGGAATTCAATTCAATTCAATTCAATAGGCAATTAATGAATGCCAACCATAAACCACACACTGTACTAGGAATTGCAGTACCCGAATTGACACCCTCAAGGAGTGGCCAAATTAACAAGGGAGAGAGGGAAGCAAAATATTACAATATGGTAATGATTACAATAGAGGGATAGCACAACAGTTCCAAGAAGGGAGTAATTAACTCCGCCTGGTAGGCTTAAGTAAGTGAGGATTGAGACAAAAGATGAAAGATGAGTAAACACGGTAGAGAGGGGATTCCAGGCAGATGTAAACTTACCTGTGCAAAGGTAAAGGAGTGGGGAACCACAAGAAGTTCAATTTAACTCACCTCCTATCCATATCAACATTCAATGTAATTAGAGAAAAACACAAACAGTTACTTGAGGGCTACTGACCTCAAGTGGGGTCACAGGCTGCTCACTCACAGACTACTACTACAAGTTCTTTCTTTGCAAACCTCTGCCTGTTTGCAACCCCTTCCTTACTCCTATATTAGAACTTTGCCTACTATTATTACACTGAGAAAATCGAATCAGTGAGAAGAGAACTTGCAAAATCACCTGCTACCACATCTACTAGTTCATTTACAACTATTTCCACGTGCTCTGCTCTCACCAACATTAGTATGAATGATTAGTATTAACATTATATTAGTATTAACATTATATTAATTATAACATTAGTATGAATGATCCCTCTCTAAGCCAGCTCTTTTTTTGGACACTAGACTCAAGGCACTCTCGCCTTCTAAAGGACATTGCTGTAAGTAATTCTCCCTTACTCTCCCGCATCATCACTTCCATCAGCAAAATGGAAAATACAAAAATGCTGTTACTTCTCAAATGTTACAGAGAAAAAAAAAGCCCTCTCTTGACCACGCTTCCTTCCCTTCCCACCATGCCTCATTTTTCTCCATGACTTTGTTATAAAACTCCTTGAAAGAGTTGCCTTACCCACCATCTGCAGGGCCTCTCCTCCAATTTTCTGTTGAACCCACTCCAATTAGCCTTTTCCCCAGTGCTACTGAAATGTCTTTTGTCACATGTCAATGATCGCCACATTGCTAAATCCGATGATCGTTTTTTTGACTCTCATCCTATTTGACATGACCTACCATCAGCACTTGACCCATCTGATCTCTCCCTCTTCAAAACACATTTGTCACTAGGCTTCTAAGACTTGCCACCCTGCTGATGGTCTCCCCTCCTCCTCCAGTGGTCACTCCCTCCAGTTTCCTTTGTTGGTTTCTTCATATCTTCCAGAACTTTAAGATCTGAGCTTCCAGTGCTCAGTCTTTGCATGACTTCTCTTCCTCATCTACTCTCACTCCCTAGGTGACCTCATGCAATGGCACAGCTTCAAGTACCAAGTAAACCTCCCATGAGTCCTGCCTCAACCTCTCTCCTAACTCCAGATGCCTACGTCTTGTCTAACTGTATGCTCAAAATGCAGCTTGAATGTCTGACAGGCATCTCAAAATCACTATGTTAAAAAAGTGACTCCTGGGGTATCTGGGTGGCACAGTCACTTAAGGGTCAGATGCTTGGTTCTGGCACAGGTCATGATCTCATGGGTCATGAGATAGAGCCCCATGTCAGGCTCCCAGGGAGTCTGCTTGAAGATTCTCTCTCTCTGTCCCTCCCCTCTCTGTAAAATAAAATAAATAAATAAATAAATAAATCTGAAAACAAAACAAAAAACACTATCTCCATCTTGTGACCCAGCCCAAACCTCAGTGTCATCCTTGATATCACATTTTCTTATACCCTACATTCAATCCACTGGCAATCCTATCATATCCACCTTTAAAATACATACAGGATCATAATCCTTCTCAATATCTCCACCACTTCCATGATGATCCATTACAGTTATTTCCGCATTATTCCAATAACTTCCTTATTTGTTTTGTGGCTTACATGCTTGCCTTCCACCCCATTTTACTCCTCAGACAGTAGCCAGTGATGCTTTTAAAATGTTAATTAAATCAGACCACTCAACTGACATTCTGTCTCACCTGGAATAAAAGCCAAAGTCCTTAGAATGACCTTCACATGCTACATGATATGCACCCCCACACAAACATACCTCTCCGACTAAATAAATGAGTAAATGAGTGAATGGATGGTAGGGAAGAGGAAAATGGAATGAGAGTAATCCTAAAGAGTTATATGATAACCTTTTAACCAAGCCAAGAAGTAGCTTCAGATTTATTTGAATATCATGGGTAGTCATCAAAGGTTAAGAATTCCAGTACAACAACTATCTCCTGTAAACTCTTGTTTCTAGAATACAAATTCGTGTGTTACCTTCTGTATGAATCCTGACTTTCTACCAATCTTTCATCCCCCCCAGAAAACCAGCCACAGAAAACTTTTTCTACTCCTTAATTGTATCACATTTTCAAACTTTCATGCCTTTGCCCTGTTTCTTCTGCCTGGAATGCCCTCCCTGACTTTGTCTGAGAAACATCTACTCTAGAAGACCAGCAAGTGCCATCATTTTTGTAAAACACTCCCTGCCTGTCCCCCAGAGAGCCATGTGCTTTCTTCTTTGGGCTTCCAGAGTACATTTATTCACCTCTATTACAGATGTTACCAACTCACTAAAGTTAATTTGTCTACATACTGGCAAATCCCTGGAGGACAAGGTCCATGATCAGTTCTTGATAAGGCCCCTGCCCTTCGCATACAGGGTCTACAACCTAGTACATGCTCAATACACATTTGATGAATGAAAATGAGCCAGCAAACTAGAATTAAAATTAGTAGGGAGTTATATAAGAGAAATCAGGAGAGTGAAATGTCATGAAAAACAAAAGAAGAGGGGTTTTCAAGAACTAAGGAGTGATCAGTTCTTCAGAATTTTACAGAAGCTGACAGATGTCATTATATTTGAAAAGTAGGAGAGATTTGGAAATAAAATAATCAAGATTCAGTAGCATATAACAGAAATTATCTTATATCTAAACAGTGATTTAATATGTGCAACTGGGAGCTCAAAACATCATTGAAAGGACTGGATAAATGGGTTGTAGACTGCACTACCAGAATCCAAGAACAACACTGAAGAACTAGCTTGCAACACTGAAGAATCCCAGCCTCTGTCACAGTGGGAAAAGCTAGAAACAAGGAACCGTTGGCTCCAGAGCCGTTAAACATGCTGGGTCTGCACCAGCCAAAACAGAGGGCCTACACCCTGCCTCCTGATACCAATGACCAGCCCTTACATCTCTGCTAAGGTTGCCACAGAAAAACACATCTCCATGACTAAGTGCATTAGTTTTCAATCGTAACAGATTACTATAGATTCTTAAGACAACACCCATTTATTATCCCAATTCTGTAGGTCCAAAGTCCAGGTAGACTCAGCTAGGTGGTTCCCTGCTTCAGGTTTCACCAGATAGGAGCCAAGATGTCAGGAGGTTGGGTTCTTATATGGAGACCCTAGAGAGGGGAATCTACTTCTAAGCTCCTTTGAGTTTGGCAAAATTCAGATCCTTGCAGTTGTAGGACTAAGGTCTTTGTTTTCTGACTGTGGGCTAGGGGTCACTTTCAACTTCTGGAGGCCATTCATGACATAGGCCTTCTTACAGGCCCTCCCATAGCATCACAGCTGGGACAAGATCCCTCTTGTGGAGTCTCCCTCACACTAACCCCTCTGATTTCCATTACTGCCTCTAGCCAGAAAAAACTCTGCTTTTACAGGGGTTTATGTGATGAGATTAGGCCCGCCCAGATAATCTCTCTATATAACACAACTTGCGATCACAGAAATAGTACATTTTCTTATCCACAGATTCTCAGGATTAGGGTATGGAACCTTGGGAGCTATTTTTTTAGAATTCTGCCTACCACATTGTGTTTGTCAAAAAAGGCCATAGAACCAATTTTAGCTTCTGAATTAGTCTAGATTCTCCAGAGAAACAGAAACAATAAGATGTGTATATATATAGAAAGAGATGAATTATAAGGAATTGGGTCACATGACTGTAGAGGCTGGCAAGCTGGCGACCCAGGAGAGCTGATGGTAAAGTTCTGATCCAAAGGCTAGCAGGCTCAAATCCCAGGAAGAGCCGATGTTTGATGTTTCCGTTTGAGTCTGAGGAAGAAGCCGATGTCCCAGTTAAAGGCATCCAGGCAAGAGGAATTCCCTATTATCCATGGGATGGCTAATCTTTTTATTCTATTCAGGCCTTCAATTCTTTGGATGAGGCCCACCTACATTAGAGAAAGTAATCTGTGTTCCTCAGTCTTCAGATTCAGATATTAATCTCATCCAACACTATCACAGAACACCCAGAATACTGTTTAACCAAACATCTGGACCCCGTGGCCCAGTCAAACCGACACATAAAATTAACCATCATACCTTACAAATATCATGCAACTACTTCCAATTGGATGAATCTAGGTCCTACCCAGAACCCCAGCTGTAGAGGTGTCAGGCAGCTTAGGAAGATGCATTAGAATGGCGTCTTTCAAACGTTTTGACCCCAAGCTACTATAAGAAATACATATTTCATCACAACCCAGTATGAGCACCCATATACACACACACATATACAACACACACACATACACACATAAATAAATGAAACAAAATTTCATGAAACATTAGTTATCCTTATTAAGTGTAATATACTTTTTAAATTTTCTTTATGGTTCTGTTTCATTTTAAGCCATGCTGATCTTGATCCACTAAACAGTTTCAGGACCTTCCAAAAAACAAGGCATCATTAGGAAGGTGGACTAATTTTGAGGGTCAATCTTTGAGAATTAATATTTCTTCAGTTACATATCTCATAGTGTCTGATCCATAATACTGTTTTTGTTAAGTTGAATTGAGTACAGACAGTAGGCTTTCAATTCAATCTTAAAACAGACTAAGAAAATTCTGAGTCCTTTTACAAAGGTAGGTCCATAACTATCCAATAAAATCAAACAATGGATATCAATGGATGCCCTTTTGCCATCTCCCACCCCATTCTGGAAGGCTAAATTTGCAAGTCCACTGAAATATATGGGACCTATTTTTCAGGAGGAAAATGACCAACAAGGAGGCATTCGTGTGCAAAGCACAGACACAATGAATTATTATAAACAGGTGTTGAAGCTTGTAGAAATTGTCCACTTCTGTGCCACTTATAGCAAGTGCTTGGGTGTCTGGGTGGCTCATTGGTTAAACATCTGCCTTTAGCTAGGTCATGATCCCAGGGTCCTGGGATCAAGTTCCACACTGAGCTCCCAGTTTGGTGGAGAGTCTGTTTCTCCCTCTATGCCTCCCCCAGCTTGTGTTTCCCCTGGCCTCTCTCTCATGCTCTCTTTCATGCTCTCTCTCTCTCTCTGTCTCTAATAAGTAAGTAAAATCTTAAAAGAAAAAACAACAACAACAACCAATGCTTGACTCCCTTCAATTATCATGTCAATGTATAAGGCACAGCTTAGAGAATGTTGTTACTCAACCATGGCAGCTCTTGGTTTTGTGTTTCTGTTACACCCCTAATCCCTAGAGGGTGAACTATGTCTCTGCAATAAGGAAAGACCCTAAACAAGAATTCATCAACTTCCCACCACTCAATCTCCCTTACTAAGCTGTTTTTCAGGGAAATGACCTACTTGTTTAGATGCCTGGGTTCCCCCCCACCCACCCTTGGATAAGCAGTACACTTATTTCTGAGTGCAGCATTTCCACTGAACTGGACTCATGCCCTAGGCAGCTTGTAAGGACCAGCCCAGGGAGTCAACTCGAATTGATCCTTTTCATCTCTCATTGCCACATCACTGGCAGAGTTTCACACAGTCAGATTTAGTTCCCTCTGAGAAAAAAAAAATGAATTTGGCTTTCCTAAACAAAGATCATATTATGGAGTCTTCTTCATTCAGTGGCACAAGGGTGTGAATGAGACAGGGGCATTGTATGATCCAGGGAGTGAGTCTGTAGGACTAGCTTGTGGTGGCTGTCACGAAACATCACCACTGCCAGAAGACTAGCAAACCTTGAAACTGCTAAAACTTTTATGGTTTGGGGACTCTTACCATAAGGACTGTTAAAAATCTGGATGTATGTTCTATACAGAAGCAATAAAAACCATTCCTTTAATATATATTTAATGAGCACCTACTATGGGATATTTAGAGCTCTACTCTAAACACAGAAGTAATCAAGACAGACAAAGTTCCTTCTTATATAGTAGAGGGAGGCAAAGGACCCCTAACTGGTAAACAAGTAATTAAGAAATGGGCAGAGTAAATGGGGTACTGGGACTGAGCATCTAGGAACCTCCCCTGCCCCTTGCTCTGTCTCGGTTCTTTCTCGTTCTCAAATAAATAAACAAAACCTTTTAAAAAAAAAGTTTGATTTAGGTCTTATTTATTACTTGCATGTCTCTATTTATCATGCTCAGTCTGCCCTCTAATTTCTTGAATATACCAAATATGGTTATAATAACTATTTTAATGTTCTTTTCTACTAAGTCTAGTTGTCTAATTGTTGGATCACTTTCAATTGATTGACTTCCCCCTTCAATATGAGTTTTATTTTCCTGCTTCTTTGCATGCCCAATAATTTTTTTTATTGCTTGCCAACCATTGTGAATTTTACCTTATCGAGTGCTGGGTATTTTTAGATTCCTATAAATTATGCTCGGTCTTTATTGTGGAATATAGTTTAGTTACTTAGAAATAGTTTGATCCTTTCTGTTCTTGCTTTTAAGCTATTTTAGGCAAGGCAAGAGCATAACTTTGAGGGATAATTTTTCCTCAGTACTGACACAAGACAAGTCCCAAATGGCATATAAATTATGAGGTCTTCCACACTGGCCCTGTGTTACATAGGGTATTCCCTCTAATCCTTATGAGTGTTCCTTCCCCTGGCCTCAGATAGTTTCCTCAAATACAAGAGGTGATCAGTACTCAGTTGAATATTCAAGGCACTCTGTTGATCTCTGGAGTTCTCTCTGGGAGCAACTTTCTCCTCTCTGATACTCTGCCTTGTTCAGGGAGACTTCTAGATTTCACAGATCAGAGTATCAGAGTGGAGAAAGTTGCTCCCTGTTCACAATTAAGGAAAACTGCTGAACTCTGCCAATTTCCTCCTCCCTGTACCACAGCCTAAAAACTCTTCCCAGTCAATAAGCTAGGGCACTGTTGGGATTACTTCACTTATTTCCCAATATCAGGGATTACTGTCCTTCATTGCCTGATGTCTAATGTCTTGAGAACGGTTTTTTCCATATATTTTGTCTACTTTTTCAGTTGTTTCTAGGAGTATAAATCCAGTCCCTCTTATTATATTTGGCTGAAAGTAGAAGTGTTAACTCCAAATTACATTTTAATATTGAGTCTTATTTCTCTGGTTTTGTTTTTTAATTTTTTTCTCCTTAGATAGTAGATCTAATGTGGACATATGGAGAATGACAGTTGCTAGACATGGAGAGAACCTAGAAGGGAAGAGCTGGCAATGGGAAGTATAGTTAAAAAAAGAAAAAAAGTAAAGGATGAGAATTAGCAGTCAAATCTTAAAGAGAGGAATTGATGGAGATTATCAAAGCCACTTAGAATCCCAGCTCTCACCTTCAACACACCTAATTAAGTGGCTGCAGGAGAATTCAAGCTAAGCTACTCTCTTCAACTTGGAAACTTTAATCTGCCACTGAGCTTTATTTTTACTGTTCTTCATAACACAGCAACAAAAGCAAAGCTTAGGAATTTGTCATCTCTGTTTCCCAGAGAGAAAAAAAACCCACAACTATTGAGTAAGTGATAAACTCAAAATCATCCAGGGTACAGTGCCTAGAAGTGTTAAATATATATTTTTTACTACTTTGTTCAAATGATTATTCAGCATTGTTTGCCTTGGGAGAGAGTGAGCTGTGGCACAAAGGACATATTGGACGTGGAGTAGGAGTCTAGGGTTGTAGTCCAACACAGTCACTGACGAGCAAAGGGACCCTGAGGAAGTCACTTTACTTTTTTTTTTAATACTTATTTTATTTTTTATTTTTTTGATTGTGTTATGATAGTCCCCATGCTAATAAAACAGACATCATTAGTTTTTGATGTAGTGTTCCATGATTCATTGTTTATGTCCAACACCCAGTGCTCCATGCAATCCGTGCCCTTCTTATTACCCATCACCAGGCTCACACATCCCCCTACCCCCTTCCCCTCCAAAACCCTCAGTTTGTTTCCCAGAGTCCACAGTCTCTCATGGTTCATCTCCCACTCTGATTTTCCCCCCTTCACTTTTCCTTTCCTTCTCCCAATGTCCTCCATGTTATTCCTTATGCTCCACAAGTAAGTGAAACCTTTTATAGGTCTCAATTTCCTCAGCTGGAAACTGGAATAAGGACTCTGACATAAAGGGTCAGTGTGAGATAAATGAGACGATGCATGTCAAATTTTATAGAGCCTGATACTTAATATTACAAGTAAGATTTAGTAACTATCTCTTCTAGAGGGTTTTTTTGTTTTGTTTTGTTGTTTTGTTGTTGTTGTTTTTTACTGCTAGGAAAGATATGAATTTCCAACTGTGGGCTATCAAATAAGATCTAGATAGAGGACTGGTTTACTGGACTATTTCCTTCTACTCATCTGGCCATCCTGGCCATAAGCTCCCTCCAAATCATAGAATCAATGTCAGAAGACCTGAGATTCACTCCCTACTTATTTTAACCCAGACAGATTATTTAGCCTCTCTCCGCTGTTAAAATGAGGATAATGGTAGCTGTCATTCATGGAGCACTTGTTCTGTGTCATTGGGGCTGTATTAAGCACTTTGCATATGTTGTCATTTACTCCTTACAACCCTTTGTTATGTCTGTTTCATAGACAAGCAAGGTTCTGAGATGTTAAATAACTTGTTCAAGGTCACACACAATACAAGTGGTGTGGCTGGGATGGGCTCCAACCTCCAAGCAGGCTCCAACCCTGCTTCTATGCCAATACACATACTCCAACTTGCACCACTTCCTAAGAAATGTACACCACCTTCCTAAGATTGGGCGAGCTAAGGGCTACCAGTGTTAAGGTAGTGTGTGGCACATTGATGCCCTAGCTATGCTCTTCTTACCTTACCTTCCCCAAAACCTTTTCATGGTAACTGAAACACCATTCCCTATACACCAATTCCCTATACAATCCTTCAAATTGCTCTCAAAGCAAAGGCTGCTCAGTCTTGCATGGCCTACCCATCTCCATTCCTTAGAAGGTGAAGTGGGCCTTCACGTGGGGTTTTGCTGCCCCATCCAGACTATGGCTCCATCACTTTAAATCACTTCCGAGAGCCTGAAGCACCCTTTTCATGCTCCCTCTGCCCATCCTCAACCCTGTCATCTGCTCCCCAAACCACACACGTACTCTTTAAAACCATTAACACTGGACTCCCAGGAATTCTCTGCCCAGATTTCCATCATCATCTAGATAATTTCAACATCTTCAATGATGATGCATCTACCATGCAAGGTTCATGGTTCCTAGACTTCCTTCCACCAAAGCCCACTGCCTAGTTCTCCCACTGGCTGCAACTCTGCACTGGTCAGAATACAAAGAGCAAATACTTTAGAAACTTAAAGATGAACAGTAGCAGGTGAACAGGGGGAGGGAAGCAAAACCTGAAGAATGACCTGCTGATGGCTATTACTATGTGTCTACTTGAGTGGGCCGTGGCGTGCCAGGACTAGACATTATTTCTGGGCGTGTCTGTGGAGTATTTCTGCAGAAGATTAGCATTTGGCTCAGAAGGCTCAGTAAAGCAGACTGCCCTCCCCAGTGCGTGTGAGCAGGATCCAATCTACTGAGATCCTGAATAGAACACAGGAAAGAAGAAGGATCCCCCTTTCCCTTCCTTACTGCAAAAGCTGGGACATCAGTCCTCTCCTGCCTTCTTGGATTTATACCATTTACACATGTTCTCAAGCTTTTGGAGTCCTTTGGATTCAGACTGAATTACACCACTGGCTTTTCTGGATCTCCAGTGTACAGACAGCAGTTTATGGGACTTCCCAGCCTCCATAATTGTGTGAGTCAATTCCTCATATTAAGATATATGTATATAATATATCTTAAGATATATTATATATATATATATTTATATATATTTATATATAAATATAAAATCCCTACTGGCCTTATTTCTCTGGACAACTCTAATTAATACAGACCCTTATATCAAAAGTTTGTATTTTCCCTCTCGTCTCCTATGATTCACCTGAGGGCAAGTCTAATCTGAAACTCTTGAAGCAGGTACGGGTGACAAAATGGAAAGAAAACCCGACTTCCTGGCTACAGACTCCTATTGTCAGAGAATGTGCAAGAAACCTGTTGTTGTTGTTTCTCTCTCTCTCTCTCTCTCTTTTTTTTTTTGCTCTTTGTCTTGTCTCAAGAATAGTCTCAGTGGCAGAGCTACATCCTAGTCAAATGGGCACCAAAACCCCAAGAGAAAACCCATTTTTTGATGAGAATACCAAGAAAAGGAGTCTTGAGGCACAGAGCATGAGGGAGAATTCTCACAATGTTTCTTTTTTTTGTTATTTTCCAAACACCTGCCCCAAGGGAAAGTGAGTCTAGCAAAAATGTGCATTAGCAGGCAGAATAAAACACTGAAAGAAATCCTAGCCCTCCAGGTGAAGGACAAAGAATAGGATCCTTTTGGAGTTGTTTGCTTTGTGTCTTTTAATCTTTTATTTTAGTGTAGTTAACACACAATGCTACAATGTTACACTAGCCTCAGGTGTACAATTTAGTGATAAAATAAGTTTCTACATTATACTATGCCCACACAAATGTAGCTACCACCTCTCACCATACAACACTACTACAATATCATTGGCCATATTCCTCACGCTGTGTGTTTTATTCCCACAACTTCTTCATTCCATAACTGGAAGCCTGTATCTCCCACTTCCCTTTACCTGTGTTGCCCATTCCTCCATTCTGCCTCCTCTCCAGCAACCATCACAGGTTGTTTTCTATTTACAGGCTTGATTCTGCTTTTTGTTTGTTTATTCTATTTTTTAAAATTCCATATATGCATGAATCCATATGGTATTTGTCTTTCTCAGTCTGACTTATTTCACAGAGCATAATACCCTCTAGGTCCATCCACGTTGTCACAAATGGCATGATCTTATCCTTTTTCTGATTGTATAATATTCCATTGTACAAATATACCACCTCTTTCTCATCCATTCATCTATCCATGGACACTTAGGTTGCTTCCATATCTCCATTGTAAATAATGCTGCAATACACATAGGGGTGCATATCTTTTTGAATTAGTATTTTTGTTTTCCTTGGGTATATATGCAGTAGTGAAATTACTGGATCATATGGTATCTCAATTTTTAAATTTCTGAGGAACTTCCACATTGTCTTCCACAATGGCTGCACCAATTTACATTCCCCTCAACAGCAAACAGGAGTTCCTTTTTCTCCACATCTTTGCAAATATTTATTTCTTGTTATGTGTTTGGTTTTAACCATTCTGGCAGGTGTGAGGTGATATCTCATTGTGGTTTTGATTTGAATTTCCCTGATGAGTAGTAGTGTTGAGCATCTTCTCATGCATCCACTAGCCATCTGTATGTCTTCTTTGGAAAAATTGTTAATTCACGTCCTCTGCCCATTTTTTGGATTGTATTTTGTTTTTTTGGTGTTGAGTTTTATAAGTTCTTTATATATTTTGGATATTAGCCCCTTATTGGATATATCATTTGCAAATATTTTCTTCCATTTATTAAGTTGCTTTTTTGTTTTGTTAATAATGTCCTTTGCTATGCAAAAGCTTTTTATTTTGCTGTAATCTTAGTAGTTTATTTTGGCTTTTGTTTCCCTAACCGTAGGAGACATATCTAGAAAAATGTTTCTGTGGTTGCTATTAGAGAAATTACTGCCTGTATACTCTTCTAGAATTTCTGTGGTTTCAGGTCACACATTTAAATCTTTAATCCACTTTGAGTTTATTTTTGTGTGGTTATAAAGTAGTCCAGTTTCATTCTTTTACATGTAGCTCTCCAGTTTTCCCAGCATCATTTATTGAAGAAACTGTCTTTGCCCATGGTATATTCTTGCCTCCTTTGTGATAGACTAATTGACCATATAATCATAGGTTTAGTTCTGGGCTCTCTACTCTGTTCCATTGATCTATTTTTGTGCTGGTACTATATACTGTTTTGATTACTACAGCTTTGTAGTATATCCCGAAATCTGGGATTTTCATATCTCTGGGTTTGTCTTTCTCTCTCGAGATTGCTTTGGTTATTCAGGGTCTTTTGTGCTCCTATACAAATTTTAGTATTATTTGTTCTAGTTCTGTGAAAAATACCTTTTGGTATTTTGATAGGGATTGCACTGAAACTATAGATGCTATGGGTAATATGGACATTTTAACAATATTAATTCTTCCAATAAATAAACATGGAATATCTCTCCATTTGTTCATGTTATCTTAAATTTCACCAGTGTTTTATAGTTTTCAGAGTACAAGTCTTTCACCTCTTTGGTTAAGTTTATTCCTAGGTATTTTAATCTTTTCAATGCAGTTGTTGATGGTATTCTTTTCTTAATTTCTCTTTCTGCTACTTAATTATTAGTGTGTAGAAACACTACCAATTTCTGGGTATTAGTTTTGTATCTTGAAACTTTAATGAATTCATTTATTACTTCTAGTAGTTTTGGGGGGAAGTTCTAGGGTTTTCTATGCAGTGTCTTATATCATATGTGAAGAGTGACAATTTAACTTCTTTACCAATATAGATGACACTCATTTCTTTTTCTTATCTGATGGCTTT
Source organism: Mellivora capensis (assembly GCA_004024625.1). NCBI lineage: Eukaryota > Metazoa > Chordata > Mammalia > Carnivora > Mustelidae > Mellivora > Mellivora capensis. Next base: position 13,220 of record PISX010009298.1, read on the forward strand.
GGCTAGGACTTACTAGTACTATGTTGTATAAAAGTGGCAAGAATAGGGATGCCTAGGTGGCTCAGTTGGTTAAGCAGCTTCCTTCGGCTCAGGTCATGATCCCAGCGTCCTGGGATCGAGTCCCACATCGGGCTCCTTGCTCGGCAGGGAGCCTGCTTCTCCCGCTGCCTCTGCCTGCCACTCTGTCTGCCTGTGCTCGCTCACTCTCTCTCCCTCTCTCTCTGACAAATAAATAAATAAAATCTTTTAAAAAAAAAGTGGCAAGAATAGACATCCTTGTCTTATTCCTGATCTTAAAGGGAAAGCTCTCAGTGTTTCATCATTGAGTAAGATGTTAGGTGTGGGTTTTTCATATGTGGCTTTATTATATGTTGAGGTATGCTCCCTCCAGACCTACTTTGCTGAGAGTTTTTATGATGAATATATGTTGAATTTTGTCAGATGCTTTTTCTGCATGTGTTACATGAGATGATCATATGATTTTTACCCTTTGTTTTGTTGTTGTGGTGTCTCATGTTGATTAGTTTGTGAATATTGAATCATCCTTGCTTCCTTGGAATAAGTCCCACTTGATCATGGCAAATGATCCTTCTAATGCATTGTTGAGAAGGGTTTGCCAATATTTCAGAGCAGATTTTAAAGTGTATTTTACCTGATATAAGTATTGCTATCCTGGCTCTGGGTTTTCTTTTGTTTTTGTTTTTGTTCTTTGCTTTCATTTGCATGGTAAATGTTTTTCCTTCTCTTCACTTTCAGTCTGTATACATCTTCAGGTCTGAATGAGTCTCTTGTAGACAGTATATAGATGAGTCTTGTTTTTTATCCATCCCGCTACCCTGTCTTTTGACTAGAACACTTAGGCTATTTATATTTAAAGTAATTATTGATAGGTATGTACTTATTGTCATTTTATTCCTTGTGTTCTGGTTGTTTTTGAAGGTCTCTTTCTTTCTTGTGCTTTTTTTCTTTTTTTTACATTTTTAACATTTTACTATAATACAGTTTTAAATAATTTAAAAAGTCAGTAGAGTAGAAAACTTTCTTGCTCTCTCTTTTTGTGATAGATGAGTTTCTGTTGTGCTATGTTTGGCTTTCTTTCTCTTTATTTTTTGTGTATCTATTATAGGTTTTGAGTTTGTTGTTACAACATCCCAAATATATAGCAGTCTATATTAATTTGATGGTCATTTAAGTTCAAACACATTCTAAAAATTAAAAAAAAACTTACTTCCTCTTCCATGTTTTACGTATATGCTGTCATATTTTATCTTTTTACTCATAATTCTCTTATGTCTAGTTATGGTTATTTCTTTTCCGCTTAAAGAAGACTCTTTAACATTTCTTGTACAGCTGATTTAGTGGTGATAAACTCTATTATCTTTTGTTTGTCTGGGGAAACGCTTTATCTCTTCTTGAAATCTGAATGGTAATCCTGCCAGGTTAAATATTCTTGGTGGTAGGTCTGTCCATTCAGCACTTTGAACATATCATGCCACTCCTTCCCAGCATGCAGTTTCTCCTGATAAATCAGGTGATAGCCTTACAGGGTTGTTTATTATTATTATTATTATTACTTTTGTAGGTAACTCCTCTTCTCTCTTGTTGCTTTTAAAATTCTTTTTTTATCTTTAAACTTTGACATTTTAATTATTATGTGTCATGGTATGGACCTCCTTGGGTTTATCTTGTTTGGAACTCTGTGCTTCCCCTGGATGTTTATTCTCTTCCTTAGTTTAGGGACATTTTCAGTTATTATTTCTGAAAATAAATTCTCTACTCCTTTCTTCTTCTCTTTGGGATCCTTTGGGATCCTTATAACATGAATGTTTGTTCTCTTGATGTTCCCAAGAGATCCCTTAACCTATCCTCATTTTTTTTTTAATTCTTTTTTTTTTTTTTTGCTGTTTATCATGGGTGATTGCCAATAATTTGTCTTCCAGATCACTGATAAGCTCTATATCCACTAGCCTGCACCCATGGTTGATGGTGTGTTTTTGATATCCGTTATTGTATTCTTCAACTCTAATTCATTCTTTTTTTAAAATGTATTTTCTCTTTATTTTTTTTAAGATTTTATTTATTCATTTGACAGACAAAGATCACAGGTAGGCAGAGAGGCAGGCAGAGAGAGAGGAAGGGAAGCAGGCTCCCTGCTGAGCAGAGAGCCCGATGTGGGGCTCGATCCCAGGACCCTGGGATCCTGACCTGAGCCAAAGGCAGAGGCTTTAACCCACTGAGCCACCCAGGTGCCCCTATTTTCTCTCTCTTTATTAAAGATCTCACTGAGTTCTTCTTTTTTGCTCTGCAGCCCAGTGAGCATCTTTACCAACACTACTTTAAATTCTTTACTGCATTGTAGTATATTCCTTATCTCTGTTTTATTCAGTTATTTTCTGAGGTTTTTTCCCTTGTTCTTTCCTTTGGAGCTATTTATCTATCTCCCCCATTTTGCTTGGCTTTCTGTGTTCATTTCTATAGATTAAGCAGAACAGCTAATTCTCCTAAACTTACAGGAATGGTCTTGTGTATGGCTGTCCCCTGAGTAGACTGTGTGATGATTGGTGACTTTTGCTGGCTGGCTGAAGCAGTGGCTGGTGTGGGCTGGGGATCCTTGGGGCTTTCTGGGCAGCAGGTACCCTGTCAGGATAGCTAAAACTGAAGTGAATCCAGGCTGGGGTGTCCAGGATTCTGTGTGTTGAGGACACACTGACAGGACAGCTGAAGCTGAAATGGATGCAGGTTGAAGTGTGCTGGGGTGCTCTGTGCAGAGGGTGCCCTGGCAGGGCAGCTGAAGCTAAAGCAGTGTGAGGGGTGGGGGCAGGAGGTCTTTGAGCTCTCTACAAAGAGGGTGCTTGGACCAGACAGTGAAACAAGTGAGTGTCAACTGAAGGGACCTGGAGCTCTACATGCAAAGGACACCTTGACAGGGTAGCTGAAACTCAAGTGGACATAAACTGGGGTGTACCAGGACTTTCCACACAGAGGTTGCCCTGAAGGGGTGGCAGGAGCTGAGGTGGGATATAGTCCAGGACCGGCTCTTTTACATGCTCATTGCTCTTTTAAACTGCAGCTTTTTAAAGAAAAAAGAAAAAAAAACAACTTTTTTTTTTTTTCTTGTATCCCAGTGCAACTGAGGCTGATGTGTGTTTGTGGACCTAGGGCTTGCTGAGACGGTAGGCCAGCTACAGTACTGGACCCTACTCTGGTCTGTGCTTTTAAGGTGGATGGAGACCATAAACCTGTCATTCTCCGTCCCTATGACCCGGAGAGTGTTCCCAAGGCCTCTCTGCTATTGGTGGAGTTCTAGTGCTCTCTTTTATAAGCCAGCTGCTGTTTTATTTACATTTATTTATTTATTTATTTATTTGCCAGTTGCTGTTTTTAACTGTGGCTTTTTTTTTTCCCGCGCCCAAGAACAGAAGAATCTGTCCCATTGCCACTCACAGCGCAGGGAGGAGGAGACCCTCTGTTACATTCTCTGTCTCTCTTGCTGTTGTCTTTTGACATTCTATCTTTTCTTGTGCAGAAGCTGTTCAGTTGGCCCTCAGTTCTTCTTCAGAGGAACTGCTCCATAAATGGGTGTAATTCCAAGGGGGCTGGACAAATTGGACCAAAAACTGTAGACCTAAAATCATAATTTGTGAATGTTGGCCTTCTGATTCTTTGTTTTGGCTCAGGTCATGGTCTCAGAGCCATGAGATCAAGCCCCACATTGGGATCTCTGCTCAGCAAGGAGTCTCCTTCCCCTCTCTCCTTCTCCCTCTGCCCTTTCTCCCACTCATGCACTCTCTCCTCTCTCTCTCTCTCTAAAATAATAAATCTTTTAAAAAATTAACTCCAATGGATCATAGATATAAATGTAAAGTGTAAAACTATAAAGCTTTTGTAGGAAAAAAGGAGGAAATCTTCAGAAAATAAAATCAGGCAAACAGTTTTTAGACATGACATGAAAAAGCATGACCCATACATTTTTAAAAATAGCAATTTGGTCTTCAAAAAAATTAAAAGCCTCTGCTCTGCAAAAGACACTGCTAAGAGAATGAAAAGACAAGCTACAAACCAAGAGAATATATTCATAGATCACATATCTGACCAAAGGTGTGCATCCAGAATATATTAAGAATTCTCTAAACATTAAAATAACAAACAATCCAAATAGAAAAAGGGCAAGAGCTGAACTGACCCTTCGCCAAGGAAAATGTACAGACAGTAAGTAAATAAGCATGTGAAAAGCTTTAGTCATTAGAGAAATACAAACCACAACTTCATACCCACAAGGAAGGCTGTAATAAAGTAACACAAATAACAACAACTATTGGCAAAGAGGTGGAGAATTTAGAACTCTCCTGTACTCCTGGTGGAAATGTAAAATGGTTGTTTTGGAAAACAGTTTGGCAGTTCTTCAAATATTTTAACATAGAGCTACCCTATGACTCAACAATTCCACTCCTAGGTATATACCCCCAAAATGAAAACATATGTCCACACAAAAACATATACACACAAGTTCATAGCAGCATTATTCATAACAGCCAAAAAGTAGTGGGGGGGGGGACCCACATTCATCGCTGGTAAATGGATAGATAAACTGTAGCATATCCATAAAATGGAACATTATTTGACAGCAAAAGGAAACAGAGTACTGATCCATGTAACAACACGGAAGAACTCTGAAATCTTTATGTATGCTGAAAGAAAGAAGCAAGTCACATACTGCATGCCTCTGTTGATATGAAATATCCAGAAGAGGAAAATCCATACTGATAGAGAATAAACTAATGGTTGGCTAGGGCTAGGAGGAGGAGTGAATGGCCAGTGACTGCTTTGTGGGAAAAGGACTACCTTTTAGGTGATGAAATATCTTGGAACTAGACAGAGGTGACAGGTACCCAACACTGTGAATACACTAAATGCTACCAAAGCAGATACTTTAGAAAGGTTAATGGTTAATTTTATGTTAAATGAATTTTACCTCAATAAATTTTAAAAAAAAGAGCCTGAAATCCAGGGCTAATCATTTTAACCATGCTCTCATGAACACCCCATAGTTCACCTACACTTTAGGTCTTCTGCTCCACTGGCTCTCAGTTACAACTTCCTAACCACGGATTAGTCTATCCACTGACTAGACACTGGTGGTTCTTTGACCGTCAGTCTTTGTGATGCCCTTTAACAATGCCAATTGCAGAAGTTGTTCCGAACTTTACTGCCCTTCTAAGCTACAACCACACTCCTTTTCCCAAATGGCATTCATCTTATAACACAGAGTAAGTAGAAACTATCAGTTATCTAGTACTTAGTAGGAGTTCAATAAACATCTACTGAATAAGAAGAACAACACTCTCCACTCTCCTACACATCATGACCACCACCAACAGCAGTATCTTTTGTTCCCTTTCCTCTTGTCCAAAAAAAAGAAGTGTTGCTTAATATACCTTCTTTGCAAGCTAGGCTGCTTGTCAACTTCCATGGCTTCTTATGCTCCCAAGAGGAGTCCAGACTCCTTATTGGGCATTTCCAGCCTTACCTCCTGTCACAGGAACTTTCTTCTACCTTGACTTGGTCCATACAGGGTCCGTCTTCAACATCTACTTCAATGCACATGAAGTCTTCCCCAGTCCCTCCAGCTAATGAAATTTGCCATTGGATTTGACAGTGATTGGAGGTGACTGGTAATAAGCAAAAACCATCCGGAACTTTTGGGAAGACTGAGTGCATAGGACAAACTAAAACAGAGCGGAGGGTAAATTACATAATAGTGATAAGTTTTTTACCTTTTGATAAAATGATAAAATTATTTGATAAAATGATAAGATTATTTACCTTTTCACTCACTCTCCCAGAAGTGGACAGTAGAGGAGGCTACATAGAAGGCTACATCTCAACAGACTAAAAGGGGAAGCAGGTATGAGAATCCTGCTATCGTCTATTAAACCAATCATTAAAGACATTAGCAAAAAATGCAAAAGAATGCTCATCTTCTCATTGATTTTCTTGGGAAAATATTGTTATTTTTCATAAAAATATGTTTATTGTGTTAACTTGTATTGATTTTATGGCTACTTTTAAATGGTTTAAATGTGTTTGAAATTTCTTGAGCTTTTTTAAGATTTTTATTTATTTATTTGACAGAGAGAAAGAGAGATCACAAGTAGACAGAGAGGCAGGCAGAGAGAGAGGAGGAAGCAGGCTCACTGATGAGCAGAGAGCCCGATGCGGGGCTCAATCCCAAGACCCTGAGACCATGACCTGAGCTGAAGGCCGAGGCTTAACCCACTGAGCCACCCAGGTGCCCCAAATTTCTTGGTTTTAATTTCTCGTACAATAAACATCAATATGTATGATGCACATAAAAGTTCTTTGGGGCCTCAGTAATTTAGTATAAAAGGGGTTCTGAGAAGGAAAAAGTCAAGAACCACTCCATTCCAGGATTGCTAAGCAGAGCTGTGGGCCTGCATGAGGCTGGGTACTGCGTACTTGCAGTGGAGCTGGTTACTTGGTTTTCTTCAACAGTGCCAGTGGGGTTTGGAACTGGAGGAGGAACGAAGAAAATGTACTTTTGAGCTGATCCAGTACTGCGGTTTGGCAGAGTTGCTAGGGCAGACTAGGTCAGGCTGTCGTGTTCTTCTAGATAAGGGGGATAAACCCCGTCATCTTATAAATGACTCTTCACGTTTTGCAAGAACTGGGAAGATTCAGAGGTTCCTCAGCCCCTAATTTCCTTTTCCTTCATTAATCTCTTTTGAATCATTTTAATCTGGTTAATTATGTACTCAGAGCAGTTTTTCCAGCTTCTTATCGTCTAGCTCTTATGTCCCCTGACGTAAACGAAGACCATCTATTCAACTTCATGGTCTGAACTGCCTCTGAGGACATACTCTGAGTGGGTCACTTCAAATAATGGATCTGTTCAATTAGTACCCTATTGCTATGACCAGATTATATATTTCCATACAGCATGAATATTCAATAAAGGATTCCTGATGGATCTGGGCTGTTGATTCACTGTTCCTTCAACAAATATATTTTTTGAGCATTAAGAATGAGAAGACAGTCCAGACACTGAGGACTCAGCTGCGAACGAAAGGAGCAAAGATCCCTGTGCTCCTGGTGCTTAGCAGTCCAGTAGGGGAGACCACCTAGGAAAGATAATGGAAATAGAAACCATGGTGGCTAATGATGAATGCTAGAGCAGAAAAAGGAAATAAATCTTGGAGATGATAGAAGAATTGAGGTTATGTGGGTGAAAGGCTACACTGGGTGACCAGAGAAGGTCTTAGTGAAAAGATGACGTTGAATAAAGACCTCCAGAAAGTGAAGGAGCCACGGGGTGACAGGAAAAGTGATCCAGGCAGAAGGAGCCACAAATTCCCAAAGGTAGGAGAGTAAACTGGTGTACTGATGGGCAACAAGGAGGCCAGTGTAGCCAGAGAAGAGGAGGGGAAGGAGGAGGAAGAAAGAGGAAGGGAGGGGGAAGGGAAGAGAAAAGAAGAGGAAGAGGGAGAGAAGGGTGTAGACTGCCAGCAACAGACAAGGCAGCAAAATTTGGTTATGCCAGCTCCTCCCCCTCACGTTACCTGCTGTAGTTCTTTTTCTTTTTTAAACTGAGATATAACTGGCATTCCTTAGCCTGTTTTCTACACCACTGCAAAGCTCATTCTATTTTTAGCATCTAATGGAAGCAAGAAAATAGAAAACCCTAAAAGTCCAACATTAGAATTTAAATAAGTTATGTCATGCTATGTGCCCTTTAAAATTCACAGCCCTGCAGAACATTTATGACTTAGCAAGATGCTTATATCACTAGATGAAAAAAAAAAATGGGACTTAAAGCTATACAGCCAATTTTGTTTAAATACATGTGAATATATGTCTTCCCAGAGGATTATATGCAGTGTTAGAAGTACTTGCCTCCAGGAGGTTGAATTATGAGCATTTTTCTTTTGATTATTTCCTAACTTTCCTACAATAAACCTACATTACTGTCAAAATCAGAAAATAACATTTAGGAGTGAATTAAATGATTCAGTCCAGTATCATTTGAATCAATAAAATGTTTCAGCCCATAAATTTATTAGGCACCTTCAAGATATGAAGGGTGGATTAAAAATAGTACAGTGTTAACCCTGCTAAGGTCCATATTACAATGTGAGCCTATAAGATACTACATTTATTTGAAAATCATATAATTGGGTTTATACCAGATACTAGTTGCTTTAGAACAGAATTAAATGAACAGATTTACCTGTTCATTTACTGTGATTAATATATTAACTTCCAAAGTATTATCTTAAGTAGGTCTGTCTCTAAGAGTGCATTATATTTTAAAAAACCAAGAACCAATAGAAAATCAAGACCCATAGTGATAAGTATCACTGTGAACTTCCACTATTATTTGGTCAAAGAGCTTCTTCCAGAAGATTATATTGTTTGATATTACCGGTGAACTTCTTTAATTATTTCAGCATATAGATTTTAGAACATACTGAAATGATGAAAGAAAAGCATAATTTTACATTGTATAACCTTAGGCCTCTAACTTCCACAAAGCTCAAAAGAGGATTTTACCAGCACTGTGGATTCTTTCCTGTGATCACTCCCAATTACTGCCTCATCTCCCTCCCCAAACATAATCAATATCCCGACTTTTAACAGTATAGGTTACACTTGCCCATGTTTGAATTTTACAAAAATATAATGAGACAATATGCATTTATTTATGTCTGGCTTCTTTCATTCCACATCAGGAGGCTCATCTATGCTGTTTTGTGTAACTGTAACTCAGCTATTTGTACTGCTAGATTGTATCCTCTTGTAGGAGATTCCACAATTTAGTTTTCCATTCTACAGTTGATGGACATATGGGTTGTTTCCAGGTGAGCTATTATGAAGAAGACTGCTATGAACATTCCCATTCCACTGTGCTTCGATAGAAGCCTATCGGCTACAGCATGTTAATGTTTACTTAGCTGCCTTAGTCTTAAACCTTGGCTGCACAGTGGAATTTGGTGACTGGATGCCTATTCCACAGATCATTCTAATTTGACCTTTGGTTAAGAACCACTGAGCTAGATGTTGAAATCCCCAGACAAAAGAAGGAGACGAATCCAGTTCAAGGACTTCTGAATGGTTTCCAGAAAGAGAACAACAAAATGCAATGTAAAAATTGGGCTGTGTCCATATTGACATTGCCGTTCCTTTTTTTACTTTGAGCTCCTAGACAAAAAGACTACATGTACTGGCTTTATGATACTGTGAATGGCTTCCAGATTATTTTGAACATTCCCCAAATTCTCAAAGAGAAGAATTTAGACATGTTTTAAAGATATGTGTGTCATGATTAAGCAACACTTTGGGTGGGGGATTAGGATATTGAAAATCTAGACAAACACTAGTTTGGTGTCCCAACTCCATAAATATTGAGACTTGAAAAGACAAGAGTTAATTTTCCCTGGTCCAGATCACAGCACAGAATTAAATGAGATCTGCTTAATAGATATTGTTACAATCGAAAATTTGGTTGGTGCTATTTAATTCCCTGGTTTCTTGAAACTGTTTCTTGGATCCATGCCCAGAAGCTGTCTTGAATATATTTCGGAGAATGAAAAACAAAAACGAACAATGTGGCTCTAGAAAGTACAGCAACAGATAGCACTGAAATATCACAAAGCTCTAAAAATGTGTTCGTCTTCAAACTCAATCTCCAATATGAACTGATAGACAGGAGAAAACAGAGGCCATGATATAATTCTTTTGTGATATGGCCAGAACCAATATTATTTATGTGTAGCCAGGTAGTTGCCTTTAATTTGCAGCATGGACGTTGTCTTAAGGTCCCACCTGACCCAGAATACTGCTTCAACAGGCTTCCTTCCCACCTGCCTTGACATGAACTCAACCACTTGACCAAGAAACATTTTTAAACTTTGACCATGTGTGAGGACTTACTGAAAGTTTCTAGAGGCATATAAAGACCTTGCCCTTGCCTCCAAGAAACTTACAATGTTTGGGGGCAGAAAAGACCCAAACTCATACATATACAAAGAAAACTGAGATTGCAGGGTCAAGTTTGATGTGTCTAAAGAAGCCCACTGAGCTAAGTTGATCAGTAAAGGCTTCTCAGAGGCAGTAGCATAAACTGAATCTAAGAGGATAGTCAGACTTCATATTGGCAGGCAGGAAGGTTGAGGGCATTGCAGACAAGGGCAAAGGTGTGGGAAAAGATAAGGGCAGATGTTCAGGGACCAATGAGAACAATCCTGTTGGGGTTTGAGATTTTTCTAAAGTGATTATTAAAGATTTGTGATGATAACTAAGGCAGAGCGGAAGACGATGTATGTATGTACATAACCCACCAGTTCTACACTCTCATGTAAGATCTTATTGACAGTGAAGAATCAGAGACCATTAGCTAGACAATCAAGATGCTAACAACTCGGTAGAAACAAAACAATCAAGAAAGAAAACCGGGGTGCCTCGGTGGCTCAGTTGGTTAAGCGACTGCCTTTGGCTCAGGTCATGATCCTGGAGTCCCGGGATCGGGCTCCCTGCTCGGCAGGGAGTCTGCTTCACCTGCTGACCTCTCTCCTCTCATTCTCTCTCTCTCTCAAATAAATAAATGAATAAATAAAATCTTAAAAAAAAAAGAAAGAAAACCTAAGCAAAATTCTCTAAGTATATGAATTAATACCCCAAATTGCAGCCATTGAAATTGATGACCAACTTAAGACCACTCTAGTGATGTTCTGTTCATGGGGCATTGTTTTCAGCTGCTAAAGCAGGAAATAGAAATCACCTGTCCCTCCCTCATCAACCTCTTTCCTGTGATCCATCCAGCATCAGGGGCTCTCAGCTCTGCCTCCACCCTATGCCAAGCCAGCTGGTCTCTCACTACCTTCCACTGGTCTTTCATTACCTTCCACCTAGTCTCCCTGCTTGCTTTCTTGAGCTCCATGCTACCCTCATCCTTCCCACCCAAATCCCAATTCCTTCTTTTTACTGCATCTGGAAGGGCATCTAAAAATCCTGAATCTAAGCAATTCATTTCCCTGCTTCAAACATTCCTATCATCCTCACTGTACACAAAGTAACGTATAGAATCTGTAAGGACCTTGTAAGGACCTTGGTGGTCCCGCCCTGTCCCCCCTCTACCATCTTTCCTCATGCTCTTTTTTTTTTTTTTAAAGATCCTATTTATTTATTTGATAGACAGAGATCACAAGTAGTCAGAGAGGCAGGCAGAGGGAGAGGAGGAAGCAGGCTCCCTGCTGAGCAGAGAGCCCGAGGCAGGGCTCAATCCGAGGACCCTGAGACCATGACCCGAACAGAAGGCAGAGGTTTTAACCCACTGAACCACCCAGGCGCCCCCTCATGCTCTTTTTCATTAGGTGACTGGGACTTTCTCTTTGCCTGGTTTCTTAAACTAGATCCACTTTTCCCAGGCTCCACTAAGAATGCATTTTGCATCTGTTCTTTTCCTGACTAGCTCCTGGCATAGGTCAAAGCTTACGTAAAAGCCTGCTTTGACCAATCTTCCCATCTAAATTAGGTCTCCTGTGTCATTCCTTCTCACACCCTTTAGTCTTCTCTTTCACAGCACTTACCACAATTTACAATTACACATGCAACTTTTGTGTTAAAGTTAGAAGCATCATGAAAATACGGGCCATGCATGTTTGACTCATCACTGTGTACCTCAGCCTAGTAGCACCTGAGAGCTAAGGTGTTCAATACGCAGATTCGCGGTGCATGAAACGGGGGAATTTCAACCACCTCCCTGTGTGCTGTACTACAATACAGATTCAAGGCTCTGATGATCTCTCTACAACCAAATTTAGTTGCTCATTTGACTGGGTGTTGTAAGTATTCATATACAGAGAAGGGAAGGGTCATATCCCTCAAGCACAAAAGAAAAATTCTCCATTTGTGTAGCCTAATCCTCACATGGATGACATTGTGACCTACAAAAAGGCCTTACCCTTGAGATATAGTACATATGGAAGTAGTGGGAAATAGGAGGAAATCACAGCAAGAGTACAGTGTTTATTGAGCGCAATGTGCCAAGCTTTCTGCCACACCTTTTACAGGCATTCTCTATAATCTCACAGCTATCCTGAATTTAGGTATTATTGTCCCTACTTACAAATTAGAAAAGTAAACTCTGAGAGATTATTTGCCCACATCCCCAGAGCTAGTTGGCAGAAGGAGTTGATGGAGCAAGGTCTTTTTAAAAATCCACATTTTGCCCAATGTAATCTCTGTGAAATCGGAAAACCAATGAGGAGTTTCCACTTCTATAGATATTTTCTCTTCTGGTTGAAAGGACATTCAGCAATTCTCACCTTATTTTTCACAAGAGCCATAAATGTATTTTGAATAATAAAAAACACAATTCACAAATAAACATTTTCTGATCCCCAAGTTTTGGCTGGAGAAACTTTAGGATTAAAAAAAATCAAATGAAGTTTATAAATAGTATATATCTGACCCAAATGATAAAAAATAGCCTTTGACCCATAGACTTGGGAAATGAATGTGGCTCCCTGCTATGTGCCAGCAAGTCTGTGGGCTGGGTGAGCAAACATTTAAGCATGAGTAAGAGCAATAATGGCTCCTTTGGAAATCCTAAATGCACTAGCATGCACAAAAACCATAAATATTCAAGGATATGCAGCACTGGAAAAGAGAGAGACCCAGGTTGATCTGGTATGAAGCGGATGGACTGAGAGCTTTGAAACTTCTTCAGACCAGGTAACATTCTAAGAATCCTGGAAGGGAGACAGTCTGCAAAAAACCAGGAGACCTGCCAGGTAATCCTGACTTGAGGACTACAATTAAGTTCCTTTCTTTACGAGTCTTAAACCAAAGTCTTAAACACCACAGACTATTTTACAGAGAAATGTCGAATTCCTGTAAGAAGGAAAGGTCTTCCTATAAGAATTAAGAGAAAGAGAATTACTACATATAGGAATTTTATATGTTTTATTTATTCCCTATAACTTGTTGAAGGTGGAATTATTTCTCATTTGCAAATGAGGAAGCTGTGGTCTAGATAATTTAATTAATTAACCCATAATCACACAAATTGTAACAGGGTTGGGATTTGAACAGAGAATTCTTGACTTCAGGCTCCTCTCCTCTGGTTGTCAACTGTTGAGCACGGCTAAAGGAAGATTGGTAGATTTATCATCAAATGAGGAAAACTACAGAATCACAAGATTCTGCAGTTGAAAGGTAATGTAATTTCAGCACCATGTCCTATTTATTTTTGCATCTCTTACAGTTCCGAATGCCTTATAGGTACTCAATGTGTTGACAGGAAGATGGATGGCTGGAAGGATGGAGGGAGGGAAGAAGGGAGAGAAGGATGGATGGACAAATTCCCTTATTCCTGGGCTATCTTTTCCATATCAAGAGACAGTTTCCCAGAGGACAGCAGGCAGTAGCCAACAGTGTAATATTGTGTCTCTTCCTCTGGGCAAATGCACGGAGGTAAAATAGAAAAAAATGTTTAACAATTTGTCACTCATTTTTTAATGACTTTTCTGGGAAGTTAGATATTCATGTAGGTTATTAGAGCTGTTTATGTCCTGTGAAGAAAAGGAACATCTCACCATTTAATTTAAAAATGTGAGCTATAGTACGTGAATGTGGGGAGTACTGCACCTCTTATGTTAGGGTGTCCCACCTACCTTTCTGGTCTCACTCCCTTTTGCAAAGTCCTACACCTAGCATTAGTCCTGGGAAGCTAGTTCTCTTCTTTAACTCAGTGCCACAGGTTTAATTCTTGCCAAAGCCAACCACAAGGTGCCCAACCCATTCTGAAGGTATCTAAAGTGGGCTTCATGTAAGCATCACTACTGAGGCTAAAGAACGTCTAATCAGATTGAGCCAGTATTGTTCTTTCTTAGTCTTGCCATTGTCCAATACAGAGTAGGTACAAGCAATGGGGAAAAGAAACAGCAGCTGAAGCCATCAGCAGAAAAGCCTCACCTTCATAGTGGTCCCAGCTCCCTGCGGTAAGCAGAGAGACTGCTCTTGGGAACAGGCTGGCATCACTATACTTGCGTGTGCATATGTCCTCTCTCTCCCCCTCGCTCCCTCTCTCTGATTTCCATATCTCATCATCATCCTTATTTCTCCCAGGAGACTTTGTTTCCTTGCTTGGTATTTATGTTTGGTCTCTGTAGACTAGATTATTCTCTCTTGGCCAAGGAGAGTCTTATTTCACGGCCTTTTCCAGGAGGGAGTTTTTAATTCTGCTCAGGAAATGCTTGAGAATGACAGTAAATCTCATCTCTGAGTGTTGTTTTTTTTTTTCTTAAGAGGTTCCAAGTCATCAATTTGGGATTGCGTAATTAGTCATTCTTCTTAGTCACTTGATATTCAAAAGCAATGTTGTAAGTTCATCAAATGGCAAAGCCTGTGGGTCAGGAGACATGAGAACTAATCATACCATTCTAAATAGTTCCAGCATCCCAGCTACCATTTCCTGCTGGCTTTGGAGCAGGAAGAACACGTGGCCATAGCCAGAGTTGGCCAAAGGGTGGGGGTGGTCAAGAACCCTTTCACTATCCCATTTAGGAACATGTTGACAAGAGGCAACCCCTTCTCAAGGCTGCCTTTGCCTTAAGGAATACAGGTGGGAGACACTCTGAAAAGGTAAATCATTTGTCCAATGCTAGGCGAAGGTGGAGGTTGGAATGTCTTGGGGAAAACTGAAGGGAATTCACTTCAGAAAATGAGATGATTATTTAAAGTAGAAAATTACAATAGTGTGTCTGTGTGAGAGAGAGAGAGAGAGAGAGAGAGAGAGACTAAATCCTCATTAATAATAAACACTCTTCACAGCAGCAAATATGATCTTTCTAACCTTAAAGCCATAAGGAAGCTATCTCCTGATTTATTCTAAGTAGCCAATTATCAGATAAATCTTTTTTCTACGTCACCACCTTGGTAGAACAACTGATGCTGGCCCTGTCATGGGTGAAGAGTGCCCCCCCCAAAAGAAAGATCCAAGTCCTGACTCTTAGACCTACAAATGTGACCATCTTTGGAAATAGGATTTTGCAGACTTAATTAAGGATCTTGAGATGAGATCATCCTCGATTTAGGGTATGCCCCAAATCCAATGACTGGTGTCCTTATAAGAGAAAGGAAAGGGGGATTTAACACACAGATGGGGTAAGCAGAACTGTGAAGATGGAGGCAGACACTGGAGTTAGGCCAGAAGCCAAGGAATGCAAAGAGTGGCCAGCAGCCACCAGAACCTAGACGAGAAGCGTGGACTGGATACTTCCTCAGAGCCTCCAGAAAGAACTGACCCCGATGACAACTTTATTTTGGACTTCTGGCCTCTACAATTGTAAGAGAATAAATGTCTGTTTTAAGCCCTCCAGTCTGTGTTAATTTGTGGTAACAACCCCAGGAAACCAATATAGGTCCCAAGCCTCAGGTCTAAGCACAGAAGCAAATAGGGAATGATGTACAGAAAATACTACTTTTTTTTTTTAAGATTTTATTTATTTGTTTGACACAGAGAGAGAAAGATCACTAGTAGGCAGAGAGGCAGGCAGAGAGAGAGGAGGAAGCAGGCTCCCCGCTGAGCAGAGAGCCGGATGTGGGGCTCGATCCCAGGACCCTGGGACCATGACCTGATCCGAAGGCAGAGGCTTTAACCTTAACCCACTGAGCCACCCAGGCGCCCCTGGAAAATACTACTTTGAACTACTGCAGGAACTTGTCTTACCAGGATTTATACAACCCCTGAACATGAATAATTTCTATATTTAGACAGAAGGATATGCCTAAATTCTAGCAATATTATCTGAAAACTTTATAACAGTGAAGCAACAGGCCTGTGTTGCTTCCTACTCTCATACCCTTGGTTGAATTCAGGAGGCCTGAGTAGGCCCATTGGGGTTTTAATTGCAGAAGAGCCCCATAAGCCTCATGAGAACAGTGGTTGGACCCCATGGTGCTGACAGCCATCCTAGAGGGTAGACACTTAGACTGGGGTCTGTTTCTTCTCCTCTAGGACTACATCCTAGCTGGGGAAAGTACCTGTTTCAGGAAAGGAGGGGGGAATGATGGAGAACAGGCTTAGCCTGCAAAGACTAATGCAGCCCAGTCTTATACCTTCTGTCTTATTTCCTGGCCCTCCCCTTGTGTCAGGTAGACACAGCAGTAGACTGAAATGCATCAAGTGATTGATTCAGCACCAGTGGAAAAGAGGCTGTGAGTATATGGTGCTGTTGGGCAGTGGGAGGAGGGGGCTTACCTTACTTGGGGTTTGATGGCTAATGGAGCAGAACAAGAAGTAGCCACCCACCAATGTGGAGGTATCATGAGGTATGGCAGAGGTGGCCATTTTGGACATTAGTTCAGCAACAGAATGACATCCATATCTAGAAGGAAAATCATATCAGGGACCAGGAAAAAACAAGGGCAAGAATAATGGTACAGGCCACTTTAGAAAACCCTATGGGACCCTCAACTTAAAGAGATGATTTGAAAGTTGACCTTGTAGCTGCTTCTAGCTCATGGAAGTTAGAGCAAAAGGCCACAGGAAGCTCTCACCTCACACCCGTTAGGATGGCTACTATCAAAAAAAAAAAAAAAAGCAACCCCCCAAAACAAAGTAACAACTATTGGTGAAGATCTGGAGAACTTGGAACCCTGTGCACTATTACTGAGATGTAAAATGGCTCCGCCACTGTGGAAAACAGTATAGCACTTGCTCAAAAAAATTAAGACTAGAATTACCGTATGATCCAACAATTCTTCTCACTTTTATATCCCAAAGAACTGAAAGCAGGGTTTTGAAGACATATTTGTACACCTATGTTTATAACAGCATTATTCACAATGGCCAAAGGGTAGAAGCAAGCCAAGTGTCCACGGATAAATGTGAACAACAAAAATGTGTCACATACATACCATGAAATATTATTGAGCCATAAAAAGCAAGGCAATTCTGAGATGCATTATAATGTGGATAAGCCTTAAAGACATTTTGCTAAGTAAAATCAGCTAATCACAAAAAGACAAATATTGTATGGCTCTTAGTCATATGAATGGTCAAATTCAGAGACAGAAAGCAGCATCGTGCTTGCCAGGATCTGGGGAGTGTGGGAAATAAGGAATTATAGATTAATGGGTACAGAGTCGGTTTTACAAGACAAAAAGAGTTCTGGGTATGGATGGTGATGAGAGGTGCACAGGGGTGTAAATGTACTTAATTCCACTGAACTGTATGTTTAAAATTATTAAGACAGTAAATTTCGTGCTGTCTGTATTTTACCATGAATAAAACAACAGAACAAAAGCCACGACTTCCTTACCACTTCTACTCTGAACACCGACACACACACTCTACCACCTTATCCCTACATTCAAACAGGTGAGCCCAGCATAACCTGCAGGTGCAGGAACGCAGTTCACATTCCACGCTGCTGAGCAAAGCCTGAAGAGATCTATTCCAATAGGACCAGGTCTATAAAATATATTGTCCTTGAATGTTTAGGGCCTGATGGGTATCGTAAGCCATCTGGCTGGGAAAAAAAAAAACCAAAAACAAAAACCTGAAACTCACTTTGACTCCCTGTCTCCTTTGTATCTAGCACCCTCTGGCCAGGCCTTGTTCATTCTGCCTCCATGATATGATTTAGATCTATCCCTTCCTCTCTATTCACAAATCCAGTTTATGTCTTCCAGGTGGGTTTAGCAACAGCCTCCTTGCTCATCTCCCTGCCTCCAGTATCAGTCCTCCTAGCCTCATCTTCCCCAGGGCTGCCAGGGGGACTCTGCAAAAAAAAACTAAGTCTGAGCATGTCCCGGCTCTGAGAACCTTCCAGCAGTTGTCAGCATGTGCTTCCTGAGGCTTGAAAGGTTGAAAGGATCCCCCTACCAACCCCATTCTTGGGACCAGCCTGACTCCCTAGTCTCACTTCCCACCTTCTGCCAATTCCTAAGTCCTGATATATCTTCCAAAGGTTACCCTCCAGCAATCTTAATAATCATTTTCTGAACAGGCTGTCTCATGCCTATGATTTTTCACATGCTTTCCCTGGGTTGGAAAATGCCCTTCTGACTTGCCAACCTGACAAACTGTAGTTAGCTTTCCAAACCCAGCTAAGAGCAGACACTTCTCTTATCTTCCCATCACACCTCTATCCCACTCTGAACAAACTCACCTCTCCACCCTCTCTCATTTAAACATTATTCGATGTGCACATCACATGGCTTGAGACTTTGTACTTTTTCTATATGCTTCACTTGAAGCATATACTTCACTTGAGGCATAGAAAAAGTATAGAAACCTCAGAACTTCAGAACCTTAGAACTGAGGTTTCTTGGGATGCCTGGGTGGCTCAGTCAGTTAGGAGTCTGCCTTTGGCACTGGTCATGATCCCAGGGACCTGGGATACAGTCCTAGGTCAGGCTCTCTGTGCAGCAGGGAGTTTGCTTCTCCCTCTCCCTCTGCCTGCCACTTACCCTGCTTGTGCTGGCTCTCTCTCCACACCCCCCGACCCCACCACCACCCCTAGTCAAATAAATAAATAAATCTTTTTTAAAAAGAACTGGGATGCCTGGGTGGCTCAGTCAGATAAGAGTCTGCCTTCAGCTCAGGTCATGATCTCAGGGTCCCGGGATCGAGTACTGCATCAGGCTCTCTGCTTATCGGGGAGCCTGCTTCTCCCTCTGCCTGCCTCTCCCCCGCTTGTGCTCTCTGTCTGTCTCTCTTTCTCTGACAAATAAATAAAATCTTTTCAAAAATTTTTAAAAAATAAAAATTTAAAAAAATTTAAAAAGAACTGAGGTATCTTAAGAGTATTGTACACTTAGTATGTGATAAATGTCTGCTAAATGAAATCTGTTAAAGAGTTTAGCCATTAAGGGGTGCCTGGGTGGCTCAGTGGGTTAAAGCCTCTGCCTTCAGCTCAGGTCATGATCCCAGGGTCCTGGGATCGAGCCCCGCATCAGGCTCTCTGCTCAGCAGGGAGCCTGCTTCCCTCTCTCTCTCTGCCTGCCTCTCTGCCTACTTGTGATCTCTGTCAAATAAATAAAATCTTAAAAAAAAAAAAAGATTTTAGCCATTAAAGTTGTCATAATGATAAGACTTCTGCCCATAATTATAAAATTAGATCACAACTTTATTAAAATTAAGTGACCATAAATATTATTTATTAAAATTAAAGTGATCATAATTATAAAATTTCTGTTGACCAAGGAACTTTTACATTTTCAAGGAACTCCAGACCCCATCTGGTCCTGCTTCTCAGCCAGTTCTATTAGAATATCAGGATGTGGGGCCTAGGCATCAGTATTTTTTAAAACTCTCTAGCTGGAATAAAGGACTTCAAAACCACTCAGGACCAAGCTTAAAAAACTCTGATCTTATCTATTCACCTATGAGTGGATATAACTTCCTATATCCATTCCAGGAAGACAGACATATCATTACTTTTTTATTTCATTTTTTTCAGTCTCTGGGGACACAATGCTAGACCCTCCCTTACCCTGTAAAATAGCATTCCTCTTTAAAATAAATAAATAAAATCAGGGGTTCAAAGAAACTTGTGGCTATCAGAATTTACTTTTCAAATACAAGATTGTTTTTATAATTTTAAAACAGTTTCAAAGTCCCTTTCTGAGCATCTGATCTTTTATCCCCTGTTTGGCATGATGTTCTCTTAATTTGCTATCTGTTTGAAAAATAGTTTCAGCATTACTGTTTCCTAAGAAGTGTGGGGTCATGACAGAATGAGCTGGCTAGCAGAGTTTATTTTTAGCCCTGGTGACTCTCATCCAAGATCCATAGTGAGTGGTAACGCTTAACTTCTTTTTCCTGACCTGACATTTTCTATGCTCGTGAGCAAATCATCCTTCTCAGGGAACATCCCACCTCTGAACCTTTCCTTGTCTACAATTATTTCTTAGCTCCCAAGCCAAAGTGAAGCCTTTAAGACCCCTTGATATAAAACTGTGAGAGGTCCTTTCAACAGTGTCATGTTCTGTATTATGAACAAGGGCATCCGTGTAGGAGGCCATCTGGAAGGAGCAAGGATTATGAAGATGACTCAGGAATGTTCTGAATCTGAAAAACTGCATGTAAATCTTAGTTTCTATCATTAATTTAAGAAAACACCACCTTTTCCCTATAAATGTAAATCACTTTTATTTACAACCTCAGGCCTCAACCAAAATTCATCTGTCTTCTACAATCATCTGGAATGGAGCAGAGGGCTGTCTGACTTCTCACTCGTCACCCATTCCCACATGATCTTTCTCACATACATCCTTCCCTCCATTTCTCCACTGTTCCCTTCATTGCCCCCAAGTGTTATTTCCATTTCTCTACTGCTTCCTTTCTTCCAGCCATGACCAAGACTCACCCTCCTAGCTACAGAAACAAGCCTAGCTAGCTCTCTTCCTTGTTTTCTCTGCTGCTGTGACAAATAACCACAAACTTGGCAAATTAAAACCATACACCAATGGTCTCTTATGATTCTGGGGGGTCAAGAAGTCCAAAATGACTCTGATGAGGCTAAAATTAAGGTGTGGATAGGGCACATTTCTTCTGGAAGCTCCACAGAAAATCCATTTCCTTTTCTCTTCCAGCTTCTAGAGGCTGCCAGCATTCCTTGGCTCATTGTCTCTTCTTCCTTCTTCAAAGCTCTTCCTTCCCATGTCTACTGTCATTCCATCTTCTTCTGTCGTCGACTCTCCTGTCTCCCTCTTATAAAGCCCCTTGTGACCACATTGTGCATTCTCGATCATCAAGCATAATCTCCACATCTTAAAATTCTCAGCTTAATTACATCAGCAAAGTCCTTTTTGACATATAAAGCAATATATTCACATACTGCAGATTAGAATGTGAATGCCTTAGGGAGAAGGAGTATTATTCTTCATATCCTGAAGATTTCTGGCCAACAGCCATTCTGATCACTTCCTCCTTTTACTGCTAAAGCAAACTAAATTGAAATGTACTCCCCACCCCTACCAAATTCATGTTCACTTAAACCTCAGAATGTGACCTCTTCTGGAAATAGGGTCTTGGCAGATGTAATCACTTAAGACAAGATGAAATCATACTGGATCAGAGTGGGCCCTAAATCCAACATGATTTATATCCTTACAAAAAGAGAAGATGGGGACACAGAGGCACAGGGAAGACTCTATGTGACAGCAGACATAGAAACAGGAGTGATGAAGCTACAAACCAAAGAATGCTGAGGATTACTGGCAACCACCAGAAGCTAGAAAGAGCCAAATGGGACTCTTTTCTAGAAGCTCTAGAGGAAGCACAGCCTTCCCAACAGCTTGATTTCAGACTTTTGGTCTCCAGTACCAGGGGAGAAAAAGTTTCTGTAGCTTTAAGCCTCCAGTTGTGGTATTTTGTTATAGCAGCTCTAAGGAACTAATACAGATGTGTTGAAAAAGAGGTACCCTATTTTGTTCATGCGCCAGGTTTTACAGGGAGATAGTCTGACATGGTAGCTGACCAACCCCTAAATGCTTTCTTTGTTCCATTTGTAATGTACATGGATCTTTGTAGATTATTGGCTCTGTGCCTGGGCCTTCTTCATTTGAGGACCTCTGACTGTCTTCCAACACATAGGAAATCAAGAGTGCCTAGGTCAGGGGTCAGCAAACAGTTTCTGTAAAGGTACAGATGGTAAATATTTTAGGCTTTGTGAACCAGGCAAAATCAAGAATGTTATGTAGATACCTATATAAAGAGAAAGAAACAAATTTCCACACATTTTTTTACTGACAAATTTAAAACATAATAACTTGGTTCCTTTTTTTGGTACTAAGGCTATAATGCAATTTTTTGTATAGGTCTACAGTTAGAAGAAAAAAAATTCTTTTTGGGGTATGAACATTTCATTTAATTGGGGCTCAAATGTAATTGGCATATCATCATTGCTAATGCTCATTTGTTAACACTGATCTGCAATGAGATTTTACCTCACTGAATATTTCAATTCAAAAATGAATACTGCATCTTTGAAAATGTCTTCTCACACAGAGAAGTCCCACCAAATACTGATATCAATTCAGGAGCATACAATTTTAATTGAGCATACTGACTGCTTGAAAGGCATTTATAGAGTTCTGTTAAATTTTTCAGCTGGTATTTGTCTTTTAGCATATCATTACTTTGCAGATTAATCACCTCCAATTGAAGATAAGATGGAAGCTCCTCAATTGCTCAGTTAAATAGATTCTGAAATATGGAAATCTTTACACTTGCATTTTGATCCAAAAACTGCTGCTGGAGCCTAAGTTTGAACTTTGGCAGATGTAATCAGTTAAGACAAATTTTCCCACTGAAAATTTGCATGGAAATGGAGATCTCACTTCTTGTTTTATCTTTTGACACCACTGTACATGTACAAGGCAGCCCGATACTCAAATGACGTTGTCAAAATGACTTACAGCAGTGTAAGTTTCTCATGAGTGTTGTTTGGCTTTGTGACTTCAGTTTGAATTCATTAAAAAACACTAAGAATGCAGGAAAAACTAATTTTCAGAGCCACTCAGTGTTCAATAGTAGTGGCTGAAGGCAGTGCTTCTCATTTCAAAAGACTTCAATCCTAGCCCCGAGCTCAAAAAATCACAATAAAACCTTACCATTGCCATTGAACTGCTGTTTGGCACAAGTCAAGGTATTCAGTTTCTTTTTCTGGCAAAAATTCTTGGACCCAACTACAGTTAATCCATGAGAGCAAATGAGTTCACCAATAGAGCTACTGGATGGAGCTACACATGATAGATTCAAGTATTTTCTGCAAAGTACCTGCTAATGAATAACACAATAAATAACCACAGGCTTTGAACACATTACATTCATTATTTTATTTTTCACTGAAAGGCTAAGTCTCAACAAGTTTATTTTCTCTGGACACTTCTTTGGCTGCCGCAATCAATCATAACTTAGTTAGCTCACCATTGAAAAACAGCTTTCTTTGCTTGGCTGACAAGTGGGCCACTCAGAAATGTTTCTTGGTAGCAGGTTCATTTTCATTGTTTTATTTATTTCTTTTAAGATTTTATTTATTTATCTGACAGAGAGAGAGAGAGCACAAACAAGGAGAGCAGCAGTCAGAGAGGGAGGGAGAAGTAGGCTCCCCACTGAGCAGGGAGCCCAATGTGGGGCTCAATTATAGAGCCCCAGGATCACAACCTGAGCCAAAGGCAGACACCTAATTGACTGAGCCACTCAAGCACCCCTCATTGCTTTATTTTTGTGAAGAAATTCTACTGTGATGAGAACCTATTTAAGTTTTTCTAATTTTTCTAACCATTGCTTTCCTGCAAGCTAGGGATATTATGATGATTAATCTGGTTAAAATTATTCTTTTAGCACAACTATGGCATTGCACAATACGCAGAATGCTTTGCCACCTAATTCTGCAACAAAATCATACATACACTGTTGTGTCTTAAAAGCATGATTCAAAGTCTACTTTTCCTTTCTTGTTCTGACTTAATGGATATTTATTGTAAATATAAATGAATAAATGAAAATATAAATGAATAAATGAGGGTAAGAGAAAGAAATAAAGAAGGAAAGGAAGGAAAAGAGGAAAAGAAGGAAGAAAGGAAGAAACAAACAAAAGAAGGAAGGTAGGGAAAAGGAAGGGCAAAGGGGGGGAATGTCATCATATAACATTTAAAATGCTATGGAGTTATGACTGTACCACAGCAATTTGCAGGGTGCCAAGCTTTAGTCCAAAGTGATGAGAGTGCCATACACAGTCTCACAGAGCAACTACTCAATTTTTCTATTATAGCTAGAGAGCATATGGACAATATGTAAACAAATGAGTATGGCAATGTTCCAATAAAACATTATTGTGGACACTGAAATTTGAATTTTATGTTACTTTTACTAAATATTCTTTTTTTAATTTCCCAATCATTTATAAATGTAAAAGTCACTCTCAGCCTATCGGCCGTATAAAAACAGATGCTATGCCAGATGTGGCTGGTGGGTTATAATTTGTTGACTCCTCTGTAGGTTCTTTGGTCATTTCCAAAGTTCATCCAGCTAAATATCATAAGATGTCCTTAAAAGATTAGTCATCATCATCACACTACCGGGATCCACACAAAGGAGGTTTCCTTTTTGACCTATTTCATGTTCTAAAATATACATCCCATGACAGTCCCAGAAGGTTCCCAGTCCCAACATGCAAAGAATTTGAGTCATCACTCCCATTCTCACAAGATGAAAACTGAACAAACTGAAAATCAATGACTTCTTAGATCCATCAGAAAATTGAGGTCACATGGCAAAGTGCCACCCTAACACTAGAGAGACAGGAGAATACAGAGGACCAAGGTTGAGATCAGGTTACTTGGAGCAGAAGCCATTAGAGCTAGTAACTGGTAGGAACATTTAAACCATAATTGATACATTCCTGGAGGCTGTATAGACTAATTTCATACTTGAAAACTGTGGGTGCTCAGTCTTAGGAAACCTCCACACTTTAGTGGGTTTTATCTCTAGAAGCCCATCATGCTCTCAAGATAAAAATTGAAGAAAAAAACGTTCTTTTATCTATTCTTGGGTGGGGGAGTAAACATTTTGAACTACACCCAGATTTTCTCCATAACAAAGGCCAACCCTAAAGGGAAACTATCAGAGGCTTAGCCGGCCTGGTCAGAGGGCAATTAGGACAACTCCAGTCCCCTCTAGCCTTCCTATCTCCTATAAGAGGAGAAAAAAAGGCTAAGAAATGCTTCAGGAGGTCATAACCTCCTGACTCAGACCACTAAAAAAATTGAGATTTAATATAAAATTATAAAGTTTTCCTGCTCTCTGTCTTACCACCACATCAACTGGGCTCTAATATAATAAAAGTAGATTACAACTGGGGAAAAAAAACCACAAGACACAAACTCTGTTTATGAAGAAAGTCTTAGGGAAACGGAGAGACAATAAGCTGGGGTGGGGCATGGGCTGTGAGTAGGTAAACAAAGAAACTTAAGCCTCTGGGACCTAAAACTACAGAAAACATTATACACAGCCAGACTAAAAAGACAAAACAAGCATCAGAAACTAAATTAAAGATGGCACCGATTTTGGAATTTAAAGGTAGGGGGTTTAACTATGATTAATATGTCAAGGACTCTAATGGAAAAAGAAAAAGTGGACAACATCCAAAAACAGATGGGTAACATAACCAGAAATGAAAATTGTAAGAAAGAAAGAAAACATCTATAGAGGAAAAAAAGATAAGAATTACATAGGATATCTCTTCAGAAACCATGCAAACAAGAAGATAGTGTAATGAAATACTTAAAGTGTGGAAAGGACAACTGAGCAATATTATCTTTCAAGACTGAAGGAAAAATAGTTTCTCAAACAAAATGGAGGGATTTTATCACTAGTAGATCTGCCTTGCAAGAAATGTTCAAGAAGTTCTTCACAGAAAAGGAATATGCTATAGATCAGAAATTCCAATCTACATTAAAAGAAAGAAGACTATTAGAGAAAGAATAAAAGAAGATAAAATAAAGTCTTTCATTTTTCTTATTCCTGATCAATCTAATAGATAACCTTTCCTTTAAAGTAATAAGCAGCAATATATTGGGTGATTACAGCATCTGGATAAGTGAAGCAGATGACATCAGAATTAGAAGGGATGGGAAGGAGGATTAGGAACACACTGTTATAACGTACCTGCGCTACCTGTGAAGTGGTATAGTGTTGAAAGTGGACTTTGATTGTAAATGTGTAATGCAAACAAGAGGGAAACTATTACACCTTTTCAAAACAGAAGTATAATCAAGATGCTAAGAGAAAGAAGAAAATGGAATAATATAAACTGCTCAATTAAAATCAGAAAAGGCAGAAAAAATGGGAAGATTAAAAAGAAGCAAAATATAAATGCAGTAAATAGAAAAAAGTTACAAACATGATATATGTCAATCCAACCCTATCAATAATCACATCCAATGTGAATGTTCTAAATATACCAATTAAAAATCAGAGATTGTCAGAGGAAATAGAAAAACAAGATCCAACTATATATAGTCTCTAAGAAACTCACTTTAAATATAAAGATACAGATAGATTAAAGGTAAAAGGATAAAGAAAGATACACCATGCTAACACGAATCAAAAGAAAGCTGGAGTAATTGTTTTAATTTCAGACAAAGCAGACTTCAGAACAAAGAAATTCAGAGAGTAAAGAGGGTCATTATATAATGAGAAAGGGGTCAGTTCTCCAAGAAGACATAACAATCCCTAACTTATCTATACCCAACAACAGAGTATTAAAAGAGTTGATGGAAAAACTTACAGAACTTCAAAGAGAAAGAGAAAAATCCATTCTTTTAGTTGGAGACTTCAACAACCTTCGGTCAGCGATCAGCAAATTCAGAAAGATATAGTTAAGGATACAGGTGAACTAAACAACAGCCTCAATTAATCAGATCCAACCGATATATATAGACCATTTCATCCAACAATAGTTGAATAAACATGTTTCTCAAGCTCACACAGAACACTCACCAAGACAGACCACATTCTGGGCTACAAAACATGCCTTAGCAAATTCAGAACAGAAACCATACAAAATATGCTCTCAGGCCACACTGGAATTAAACTGGAAATCAATAGCCAAAAGATAGCTGGAAAAATCCCTAAATACTTGGAAACTAAACAACATACTCCCAAATAACACATAGGTCAAAGAAGGAATTTAAAAGTAGTTTGGACTTGACCTCAGCTGTAGCAAACTTCTTACTAGGCATGTCTCTAGAGGCAAGGAAAACAAAAGCAAAATGAACTATTGGGACTTCACCAAGATAAAAGATCCTGCACTGTGAAGGAAACAATCGACAAAACTAACAGGCAACCTGTGGAATGGGAAAAGATCTTTGCAAATGACCTGATGGATAAAGAGTTAGTACCCAGAATCTATGAAGAACTTAACTAAACTCAACACCCAAAAAACACATAATCCAGTTAAGACATGGGCAGAAGATGACATGAACAGACATTTCTCCAAAAAAGGCATACAAATCGCAAAAAAAACACATAAAAAAATGTTCCACATCACTCAGCATCATGAAAATACAAATCAAGACCACAATGAGATACCACCTCACATCTGTCAGAATGGCTAAAATTAACAACACGAAAAATAACAGATGCCGGAGAGGATGTGGAGAAAGGGGAACACCCTTACACTGCTGGTGGGAATGCAAGCTGGTCCAGACACTGTGGAAAACAGTATCGAGGTTCCTCAAAAAGTTAAAAATAGTATTACCCTGTGGCCCAGAATTCCACTACTAGGTATTTATCCAAAAGATAAAAAAAGACTGATTCAATGGGGCACATGCACCCCAATGTTTATGGCAGCAATGTTCACAATAGCCAAACTATGGAAAGAACCCAGGTGTCCATCAACAGATGAGTGGATAAAGATGTGATATACATATATACAATGGAATATTACTCAGACATCAGAAAGAATGAAATCTTGTCATTTGCAATGACATGAATGCAACTAGAGAGTATTGTGCTAAGGGAAATAAGTCAGTCAGAGAAAGACAAATATCAGATGATTTCACTCATATATGGAATTTAAGAAATAAAACAGATGAACATGGGGAAAGGGAAGGAAAAATAAAATAAGCTAAAAAACAGAGAGGAAGACAAACCATAGGAGACTGTTGACTACAGAGAACAAACTGAAGGTTGATGGAGGGAGATGGGTGAGGGATGGGTTAGATGGATGATGGGTATTTAGGTGGGCACTTGTTGTGAAGAGCACTGAGTATTACATGTAAGTGATGATTCACCAAATTCTACTCCTGAAACTAATACTGCACTCTATGTTAACTAACTTGAATTTAAATAAAATCTTGGAAGAAAAAAAAAGTAGTTTGGACTAAATGAAAATGAAAATACCACCTATTAAAATGTGTGGGAGGCAGTGAAAGCTTAGAGTGAAACTTACAGCATTGAATGCATATATTAGAAAAGAAGAAAGATCTTAAATGAGTAGCCTAAACTTCCACCTTAGGAAACTACAGGAAGAGGTACAAATGAAGGCTGAAGCAAGCAAAAGAACAGAAATAATAAAAATTAGAACAGGTATCAATAAAATAAAAGATAGGAAATTAGTAAAGAAAATCAGTAGAGGCCCCAAGTTGGGGTCCCTGCTCAGCAGAAAGTCTGCTTCTCTCTCGTCTGCCCTTCTCTGCACCCACTTGTGTGCACTCTCTCTCTCTCAAATAAATAAATAAATAAATAAATAAATAAAATCTTTTTAAAAAAAGAGAGAAAGAAAATCAATAGAGAAATCAAAAGCTGGTTCTTTGAAAAGATCAGTTATATTATAAACCCCTAGCCAGGCTATCCAAAAAAAGAAAAAAAAAAAAAAAACCACACAAATTGCTAATTTCAGAAATGAAAGAGGGGTAACCACTACTAATTCCATGAACATCAAAAAGAAACATAAAAAATGTTATGAATGGTCCTATGCCCCCAAATTTCATAACTTAGATGCAACAGATCAATTCCTTAAAAGACACAAACTATTAAAACTCACACAAGGAAAAACAGATTAACTAGCTAGGCCTATACCTATTAAATAATCAAGAATTAATAACCTTCCAAAAAGAAAATATCAGATCCAGATGGTTTCACTAATGAATTTTACCAAACATTTAAAGGAAAAATGATGCTAATCCTCTACAATCTCTTCCTGAAAATAAAAGCAGAGGGAGTACTTCCTAACTCACTCTAGGAGGCCAGCATTCACAAAACAAGATAAAGACATTAAAAGAAAGGAAAATTGGAGACCAGTGCCTTTCCTTTACAGAGATGCAAAATCCCCAATAAAATATTAGCAAATCAAATCCAACACTGTATAAAAAGAATTACACACCCATAACTAAGAGGGATTTAGTACAAGTATGCAAGACTGCTTCAATACCCAAAAATCAATTAGTGTAATCCATCACAACAGGCTAAAGAAGAAAAATTGCATGATCTTAATAACAGATGCAAAGAAAGCATTTGGCAAAACCTAACACCCATTGATAAAAAGTAAAAAGATCCTCTCAGCTAAACTAGAAATACAGAGAGACTTCATCAACTTGATAAAGGACACATCTATTTAACACACACACACACACACACACACGCACGCACACAAGCCCAAGACACCAGGAAAGATCACCTTTCCTGTAATACCTTCCTGGGCTTACTTACCAAACAAAAAACACCTGTTGATTCCACCTTTTTGTACATTACCATTTCTTAGAGTCGGATCAATAGCCCCTCAGTAAATAAGTCCCTACCTTCATCCCTCAAATCATTTCTTTGGATTCTCCAAGCAGTGAGCTCTTCTTTATTATTATTACTATCATTAATTTTTATTTATTTATGAGAGAGAGAGAAAGAACAAGGGGAGGGTCAGAGGGAGAGGGAGAAGCAGACTTCCCACTGAGCAAGAAGCCCGATGCGGGGCTCGATCCCAGGACTCTGGGACCATGACCTGACCCGAAGGCAGACACTTAACCAACTGAGCCACCAGGCACCCTAGTGATCCCTTCTTAAATAATCTTTTTACTTCTTGTTATATTATACACACACTCCTCCCAAACCTTAAGCCCTCTTTACCAATTTCTCTATTTAACTTATACTTATTTCCAAGATAAAATCTTATTATATGCCTTCTACACACACACACACACACACACACACACACAAATCCACCTGATTTTGAATAAAAACAACTCTCAAACAGGGTACTTGCTCATCCTTCCCTAGGCCTTCATCTCAGTGCAGTATTTTAGAGCCTGTATTAATGAAGAAGATGATGGCGCTGTAGCACACCTAGCGCAGTTCTGTTCTGTTGAATTTTCCTGGTTCTGCTGCAACACTGTTGATCAATTAATAGTTTGTGATCCCATTTTAACTGAGAGCAAGTATTCAGAATAGAATAAATCTCATAACACTGAATGGTACATTCATATTGTCAGAGGGAAGTCACATGCCACCTTACACTTTACTCAAAGCTACTCAGAGTTAATAGTGAATTACTCATAGCCAAAATATTCCCTGCAAATGGCATTTCTGTCTTTATATTCTATTGCTTTTTTTCCTGCTTTTTATATTCTGATGCCCTTTTTTCTTGCAAATCCAGAATTGCATAATGGATGGTGCCACAAATCTTAAGTTTTGTAGACATTTGTTTAAATGTGAGTTTCAAAACCATGGCTGTCTAGACAGTAAAAACTAGCTGAATACAGGGAGTTTCCAATTTCCATAAATACAAATTAATAGCAAGAGAAAGTTAAGGAAACGAGCCTGAAAACATGATGTTGCTGGATCCCCAAGGATGGGCTATCAGCTAGTTGAGAGTCAGGAAGAACAAGTTAGCTTTAGATGGTTCATATACAGAAGCTTCTTAAATATTGCTTCCATAAAGACTCCACATAATAAGGAATAAATGGCAAGAGAATTAAAATAGAACCACAGCAATGAGAGCAGTCTATGCAGCAGAGAACACACCCAAAGAGATTATATATGGTTGTACAAGTTGTACACTTACAGCGTTTGGGGTTACAATCACACTGTAGTCCTTATAAATCATGCTCCTGGAATTGTGCAGTGCACAACTTGTGCAGCTATAAGGAACAACCTGAAAACATTCTGATGCTCGAATATAGTAACAAATGCATGCCAGTAAAGAGCACAAATTTATGTTGAAAGTTATAAGCTTTATAAACTGGATTTATCTAGAAGAAAAAAATCAATAAATCAGACTTCATCAATATTGAAACTTTTTCTATATAAGGGTCACTATTAAAAGAACAAAAAGACAAGCTACAGACTGGTAGAAAATATTTGCAAATCATATCTCTAGCAAAGGTCCCATATCCAGAATATCATATGTTTAAGTACATGAAAAGATGCTCAACATCATTAGGCCTTAGGGAAGTGCAAATTAAAACTACAGTGAGAAATCACTGAAATCATTTGTTCTTAGGAAAATACCAAATACTTACAAGGATGCAGACCAGGGGCAACTCTCACGCACTGCTGATGGGAATACAAAATGTTACACCCACCTTGGAAAATAGTTTGTTAGCTTCTTATGAAGTTAAACATACCCATCATATGACCCATTAATTCCACAACTAGCTATTTACTGTAAGGATGTGAAAACTTATACAAAAACATGCACACAAATGTTTATAGCAGTTCTACTTATAACTGCCAAAACAGAGTAACACAAATGTCCTTAAGGAGATAAATAATTACAGGAACCCTAACATATCCATACATTGAAATACTAAGAAATTGATATGTTGTAAAAGGCATTCTGTTGAATGAAAGAAACCAGTCTCAGAAAGTTAATTACAATAAGGTTCCATTTGTAGGACACTGTAGATGGAGGTGGGTGGTTGTCAGGGCTTACGAGTGTGGGAGGGGTTGACTACAACATGAGGGGATTCTGGGAGGTGACGGAACTGTTCTATAGTATGACTGGGGCAGTGTCTACATGACTATTCATTCGTTAAATCTCAAAGCACTATACATCAAAAACAAAGTCATTTTTATAGGATATTAATTAAATGACAAAAAGCATTTTTTTTTAAATCCCAAAGCAGTCCTCATCTCTCCATTTCCTGCCCCCCACACTAATCTCTGTCATTTTCAGCTCTCTGGGCCAACTCCAAAGACTCCTTAGCCAGATTTCCTCCCAATTACAATCTTCAAATCTGTTTTTCAAATTAATTGTGAAATTAACAATTGTACAAAAAGTCAAAAGAAAAAAGTCACAGATCTAAATAGATGTGTCCCCTTTAGACTGCACATGTACACCACTTCCTGTCCTGTGGTATCTCTGAAACGGAGACCCAGTGTGAAATTAAAATCAGCATCTGAAATACTATGGGCTTGTAATAGGTTACGCACTCATCCCATAGCTCAACAAAAACAAAGAAAACATGATTGTAGTGCTGGAAAGAGTTTTTTTCTTATACCCAGCCCATCTTGCTCGCTTCATTGGTTCATTTCCATGTCTCCCACTCTAACCACAAGCCCCACTGCCTCTAGCAGGTGCTAACCTAATAACTAGTTGAACTGAATTTCTAGCTGTTCCAACTCAGTAGATTCTTTACCCTGTTGCCTTTTGTCATGTGGACATGGAGCAAAAATCAGTGAAAGAATTAACACCCCAGGACTGGCATGACAAAACTAATGCCTGGCAAAGAGCAATACTGCCCAGAGATAGCAACTATTAAACAATGAATTGTCTATTGAGGAAACATGAGCCAGAAGAAAGAAGAAATAGAACTTTCCAAAGGGATGCTAAACAAACAAACAACAAAAACAAAAACAAAACAAAACAAAAAAAACACCAGATTTAAAAAGTGAAACAAAAGAATTTCATCTCCATGTTATTGCAGGTGTTTCTGCTTTGACTAGATGAACCTGAGGCAAATGATTTCAAAATAACAACAACAAAGTTCTTAAATATGCATTAGTATAATTTAGCAGGTAATCAGAGCTGCAGAAAACTACCTTTTTGTGGGAATAATTAGTATAGCACAGCTACTCAGAGGAAACTCACTTGCTGCTAATAACGGATGCTCAGGTGGTGATCATTTTATCACCCTAACTAATTAAGGGTCTTAAAAAGGAGGAGGGAACCCACACAGGGAAATGGAGAGGACTGAACAGATGGGGTGGCTCAAGGGCTCAGTGAAACTGGAAGCCTTCATGGCAAAGTGAACAATTAGCCTGAAAATGCAGGCAGTTCAGGGACACACACAGGCCTCCAGGCCCCCTGGGCCTGACAGCTGGGAATATGAGCAGCAAAGAGAACTCACTGGCAGGTACTGCCCACTTCCTCTGCACCAGGTGCATGACCTGATAGGAGCCTCCCACTCGCCCCTGTGGGCAGAAGAAAGAATTGAGGCCATAGGAGGCTTTGTAATCCACTCAAGGTCACACAGCGAAGAAAGTTAGGGAGATGGACTTTAAACACAGGCACTCTGACTCCTTAGTCCACGACCTTCACCATCATGTGCTACACATCAAGGATGCAAAACCATGCTTTGGTAACCCTTCTACCATCTTTGATAACCGGTTTCACAAGTACAAGTCTTGGCCTCTGTTCAGAAAATTTCTACTTGTGACCCTCTCAGAATTTACTTGTTCTCAGAACTCTGGTCTTTGAGCAGGGATAATATGCAAAATAAATTTAAAAATAAGTAGTTGGTTAACATATTAGTATGTTATCCCTTGATCTTAGCAATGTATTTACAACTCTCAGAAATATAATGTTATAATAAAAGACACAGTTCTAGTTTCACACATGGAGGCCTAACCCTGGAGGAAAAATTTTGGGGTGAGTCCACAGTTTTCTTTAGCACCCCATAAAAGCCAGAAAATAGAAGAAACAGAACTTCCCAATGGAAGCCAAAAAAATGCACTGGAGCTACAAATGGGAAAAAAGTAATTTTCTTTTGACTATGTTAGGTTTGCTAGTAAGTTTCCTTTAGGTTGTAAGAAACAGAGATCCACTCAAGTGGTGTTAAGTAATGGGGGTTTATTGTAAGGGTAGATGTGGAAGTAGAAAGTTATAGGATTCTCATCTTCTGGACTAAACCACATGGAAAAAGAGGAACAACAACACAGTCAGGCTGTTCCATATTATATAAATTATATGTAAATATATGTATTATATGTAAGTTATATGTAAATATATAACATATATTATATATTCAAATGTTTTATTATATATAATAAAATAAAAATGTATAATGTTATATATATATATATCTCAATAAAAGGTCTCTTTAATAAGTGGTGCTGGGAAAATTGGACAGCTATATGTAGAAGAATGAAACTCAATAAAAGGTCTATTCAGCAAATAGTGCTGGAAAAACTGAATGCCCATATAGGAAAAAAAAATCAATCTCAACATCACCTCAGATCATACACAAAAATTAATTGAAAATGTATCACAGACCAAAACCTAAAGGCTAAAACTATATAATTTCTACAAAAAAACATTTTACAGAAAATTTCTACAGTACATCAACGTGACTTTGGGACAAGCAAAGGCTTCCTAGATAAGACACAAAAAAACATAAACCACATTCACTGGTTGTGACAAATGAACCACATTTATATTAATACAGGGAAAGTGGGTTGGGGTGTATGAGAACTCTGTATTATTTTCACAATTTCTTTTACAAATCTAAAAGTATTCAAACTAAGAGGTCTATTAAAAAATTGCATGAACTATTAAAATTAAAAATAGCTAAGTTGATAAACTAAAAACTTGTGTTCATTAAAAAGACACTATCAGGAAACTGAAAAGACAAGCTATAAACTGAGAAAACTATTTGCAAATCATATAGCTGACAAAAGAATTGTATACAGCATATATAAAGAACTCTCAAAACTGAATTTAAAAAGCCAACTACAATTTTAAAAGATTTAAATAGACATTTCACTAGAGAAAATATATGGATGGCTTATAAGCACATGGGAAAATACCTGGTATTAATTACGAGGAAAATGACATACCATTATACTCTTACTAGAATGGCTAAAATTTCAAAACAGACAAGTCCATGAGACAGAGGATGCAAAGGAATTGGAACTCTCATTGCTGGTAGGAATGCAAAATGGTACAGACACTCTTTAAAAGAGATTAGCAATTTCTTAAATTTCCACTTACCGTATGACCCAGTAACCTTCCCACTGTTCTCATTTCTCTTCCCAAGAGTAATAAAAATATTAGGTCCTCTACTCAATGGTTCACCATCCCCAGAAACTAGAAACAACCCAATGCCCGTGGACCAGTGAATGATTAAACGTCGATACAATGTAATGGTGTTCTACAATGGAAGGAGTGAAGGGACGCCTGGGTGGCTCAGTTGATTAAGCAACCGACTCTTTTTTTTTTTTTTTGTCAGAGAGAGAGAGAGCACAGGCAGACAGAGTGGCAGGCAGAGGCAGAGGGAGAAGCAGACTCCTGCCAAGCAAGGAGCCCGATGTGGGACTCGATCCCAGGACACTGGGATCATGACCTGAGCCAAAGGCAGCCGCTTAACCAACTGAGCCACCCAGGCATCCCGAAACAACCTACTCTTGATTTCAGCTCAGGTCGTGATCTCAGCGCTGTGAGACCAAGTCCCACATGGGGCTCCATGCTGCGCATGCATAGAGCCTGCTTAGGCTTCTCTCCCACTCCCTCTGCCCCTCCCTACTCCCTTCCTCTCTCTTAAAAAAAAAAAGGAGTGACATACTGATGCACACAACACAGATGAGTCTCAGAGATGAAGGCAGTCAGATGCAAGGGCAACACACTGCATGATTCTACGTATCTGACATTCTGGAAAACTCAAAACTATAATTTGCCAAGGACTGACAGCAGAGGAAGAGTACTGACTACAAAGGACAAGAGAAAATTTTGGGGGGTGGTAGATTCTGTATCTTGATTGTGGAGGTTATTAAATGACTGTACACATTTGTCAAAACTAATCAAAGTATATACCTGAACAAGGAAAAATCAGGCTGTATATAAATCATACCTCAAAGTATTTTGGTTAAAAACAAACTGGGAAAATATCTCCCATATTACTTTACATACTTCTGTTTTTCATTAACATGAGAGCACTAAATGGGCTATAAAACCATGACTTTCACAACTACATAAAATTTCACTGTGTGGGTATATTGTAACATAATTTTGTCCCACCACCGGATGGTGTTCAGTTCCAATTTTCTTATGTATGTCCTTACATGAACATCTCTGTACACCAGTTTAGTCTTTAATCTCTGATTATTGCATTAGGACAAAATTCCAGATGTGAAATTACGGAGCTAAAGGATGTGCAACAGATTAAGCTTCTGAATATTTATTGCCAATTTGCTCTCCAGAACAGGTGGGAAACAGCTTACATGCCCATCGTGATAAGAGCGGGTGTATAACAGTAGTCTTAAATACATCTTTTTCTAAAATATGAAGCAATCATACAAGAAAAGACTTCCTCTACATATCCGAGGGACAGAGCACCCTGTCAGATCTAGAACACCAAACTAAAAGATGAGAAAAAGGTCTGTGGGGTAGTGAGAAAATGAGCAAATGTACAGAAAAGAGGATCTTCTGGGAATTTCCAGGAGCCCTTTATAAGCAAGGTTTCCTCAAATGATATTTTCTTCTCAAGAAGAGAGATTAATTTTTCCATTGTTAATACATTATTTTGTGTAATAACAGCAAAATAATTCATCAGAATCCTTTAAAAAAAAAAGATTTATTTGAAAGAGAGAGAGCACAGGAGTGGGGGGAGCAGCAGAGGGAGAGGGAGAAGCAGGCTCCCAACATGGGGTTCAAACCTGGAACCCTGAGGCCATGACCTGAGCCAAAGGCAGAAGCTTAACTGACTAAGCCACCCAGGTGCCCTCATTGGAATCTAATTACACTCCGATTTTCAAGAGCCATCATGTATTTCAACCAAGATATCCCTCTCCTTTTATCCATCAGTACTACTTAGTCAGAATGTTGGAATTTTGATAATCATCTTCCACCATAACAAATACGGTATTCCACAATAGAATCCTAGGCTCTCAATATTTTTCCCATGTGCTGGTCTTCAAAGCATAGTTTATCCTAACAGATGACTCTTTTATATTAGAAACAGGAAACTGTATGCATTAATTTTCTAGTGAAGTCCCTATTCAGACATTAGCTCTGCCATTACTAAGATAAACATTGCTTACCTAGCATTTTAACTAAAAAGTGACCAAAACAGAAGACCTAAACCTGGACAATGTTAAGTTCAGTTTCAAAATGTCCTCATGGTGAATGAGTCACATTTCTGAACCTCAGCCATCTGATCCTGGAGTTCCAATCATCATTTTCCATCATTGACTTGAAAAATGAACAATGTCTGTCTGAATAATTCCATCAGAAACCCTCTTCTCTCAATGATTCATGCAGATGGAAATTTTGATTGTACAGAATTCATGTAAAATTTTAACCTGAGTCATGAAATTCTGGAATAGAAAGAACCCTATTTTGCTACAATCCTCACAGTGGGTTGGTAGTTGTGCTGACTGTGAACTCAGCTTCCAAACACTTCGCTCTCTGTACTCACCCCATCCTGCCTTGCTCTCTGCTCCACATGGACTGGAATAATTCATTTGATTGTACATTTCAGGTTTCTCTTGCCAGAATGCTTGATCTGTGAAATGAATAAAAAAAAAAAAAAAAAATCCCGCCAATAAATACAGAAAACAAAATGGTGGTTGCCAGAGGGGTGGGAGATGGAAGGATGGGCAAAATGGGTGAAAGGGAGTGGGAGGCACAGGCTTCCAGTCATGGAATGAGTAAGTCATGAGGATAAGAGGTACAACACAGGGAATACAGTCAATGATGTTGTAATAGCGTTGTGTGGTGACAGATGGTAACTATGCTTGTGTTGAGCATAACAATGTGCAGAGTTGTCCAATCACTACGTTGTATACCTGAAACTAGTATAACATTGTATGTGAACTATACTAAAAAAGAAAAAATCACACCTGTGAAAGTGCCATTCCAGACCATCTTTAATATTCCATTATGTCTTCCAAAATTCAGAGACCAAAGCCAGCTTCTAAAATCAAAGAAACATACTTAGAAGGATTTTTAAAAACAATGCACATCAAATTCTAGGTCTGATTTATTAATTATTATAATTATATTATTATTTTTAGGACCTCCTTTTATTTGTAAGGAAAATGCCACAATATTTGAATCATTTAAAATGAATCATTGAATCATTTTAAAATGATCTGAATAGACAATCAGAATAAGTGTCACCCCCCACTGTGATCCTTTCCTTTTCTCTCTCTTTCTCCCTCTCTCTCTCTTTCTCACATGCACACGCACACACACACACACACACCCCTATTTCCCACAGACTATCAGGAACCTATATAAGGTGCCCTCTCCCCCTGGCCATGGCCAGTACACAGAATCCACCAGCACTCAGGACCAGACATCCTGACTAAGGCCAGCCCAGAACAAAATGGTAAGAAACAAAGCACCCCTCAAACCCACTCTCCTGCCACTTTATCGTTCTCTCTGGTACCAGGTCTCCCTACCTCCCACCCCACTTTGCTGTCACAGCCCCTTCTCTAACTACATGCAAAACCTACTTTGTGTTTGATTCCTGCAGCAAAACACAATAAATGTCCAAAAAGGGCTAAGCCCTCCTAGGCAAATGAGTCGGCAGAAAAAAACACTAGATGGAGAATGAGATGATGAAAATTCTCTTTCCAGCTGTACCGCTTCCCTGCTGAGGCCAGAGAGTGAGGCAGTCAGCCAAGGGCAGTCTAGCTCCACATTCAGAAGCCCTAGAGCCCAAATGCATTTGCTCCCAGGTTTGGGGACTCATCCAACAACTCTCTCTTGAGCCCCTTCTGGATTGTTTTGCTTTAAAAAATCTAGCTCCAGAGTAAACTAACTTTGGGGGGGGGGGGGCGAAGTATGCATGATTCACCAAGATAACAGACCCATCCGGGAGCCAGTTCACTATAATCATCCACATCCCTGAAGCACTGAATTCCACCCTGTACATAATGAGAGAGAAGAAGCAGGCGGACGCCTGCCAAATGACAATGGAAAAGCAGCAGAAGGTGATGGAGTGACCTGCCTGGTGGAAGGGCTGCAAGCACAGAACATAAGAATCACCCCCCACCAGCACCACCGAGGCAAGAGTTTACCCCTAAAACAGATCTTGGCACAGAGAGGCCCTCAATCAATTTTTGTTGAATGGCGGCATAAAGCCATGGGTGACCAAACCAACTGAGAAGAAAGGGCGCAAAGTCTGGAAGAGGAAAATCTACTAGTTCTAGGGTGTTATAAAGAAAACAGGTGCTCTTACCAATACCAGCCAGAGGGTCAACCTTATAGGGCAAGAGAATGAGGGGATTCTGTTGATGGGGTTTTCTCCCCAGACTGCCAGGGGAGCGGCAGATCCATCCTTCCGCTGTGAAATGGATAACATGTGCTGGGGGGTGGCGGGGGGACGAGAAGCTCTGGCACAGAGGGATACAGTGGCAGCTCTCCCCCTTGCCGGGGCGTGAACTTCCATGCAAAGACCCCCCCCACACACACACACACACGAGCGCCCCCTCTTCCTCTCTCACCTCCCTGCTTACTCCCACATATCCCATCCTTACGGCGGCCATCCCTGGTTCCGCGTCCATTATCCCATTTAGTTTTGTTGTTTGTCAGCTCACTAGTTTATCTAAGCAAAACCTGTATTTCTCATAGGATGCAGCACAAGAGTTCAGCATTTGTGAAGCGAGTAGAACTTCACGAGGCTGGAGGGACCTGGGATAGACTCAGAACCTAGTCCACGTCCTCACCTGTAGCAGTCTACGGAGCTGACGTCATCATTCATCAGAAGAGGTGTGTGCAGGGGGGCGTGCAGGGTTTCCGCGCACAGAGGCTCTCCGATGGCACCCGTGGTGGGCGAGGGGAATAGCGATTTAAAAAAGCATGTGATCCCACTGATTACATCTGTGGTCTGCTTTTGGACTGGGCTGCAAGTAATTTGAGACAAACCTTATATTAAATAACTTTCTCTTTCACCTGCTATGACAGCTAGAGACGGAAACCCATAGGATGGCTTAAGATGTAAGCCAGATTGCCCTGAGATCCTTGGCCAAACTAAACAATCTCATCCAGGAGCATGGAATTCACACTTCTGGTGGCTCATTCATAAAGTTACTTGTTCCACAAATATTGCACACTGATGCTGTACGCTATGAGAAATACAACAGTGAACACAACAGCACTCTTAAATTGGCCGTTTCCACCCTGGGATCTCATAGACCTGTAGTATGCAGTCCCATATCACCCAGAGCGTGGTAATTTATTTCACTTCTTCTAAAGATGTTTGTGAAGATCAGCGGAAGGAGGGCATACAACCGATGCAAGTTCAAATCCTAGCTCTGCTACACAGACATGATCTTTGGCCAATTTCTTAACCCTTCAAGCTTTAGTTTATTCATCTATTAAATGGGAATAATAATAGGTATCTCATAGGACTGTTAGTTTTGCTTGAAAGAAAAACAAGCATAAAGTGCAGAGAATAGTACCTGGTGTACAGAAGGAACGAAATCACAGTTTGTCTGTCCCTTCTATCCCATGGACGTCTGATCACCTTGTGATCAGTGTGTACCCAGGGCAACTCTCGCACATCCCTGTGCCTTAGCACACCCTTTTGCACTTACCACTGTCAGTGACTTTGACCTCATTCTCCCCCAGAAGGTTGACTCTAACATGGCCCTTTACATACTGTGGCTCCTCTTTGCTTCCAGCACAAACCGGTATGAAAATTTTCAGTAAACAAGCAGAGACTTCCTAAAGGTTTTTACGTTACTACTCCTAAAGGCTGACACTTACCGACTCGAAGCTCTTTGAGCTCCAGGCACGATTTTAAGTGCTTTGCCTGTGTTGCCTCCCCGAAGTCACCTGAGCGCGTTATGAGGTAAGGGCTGTGTTGTGCCTGTTTAGCGTGGGCAAAGGTCTGCCACTAGTCAGAGTGAGGTAGGATTTTAGAACCCAGGCAGCCTAGCTCCAGGGGCCATCCTCTTAATCACTGTACTATATTCTTCTTGCCAAGGGACCCAAGGATAGTGATTATTAAGTGTTATTGGGTAGCAAGTAGGATGATAAGAGGCGGCCAGGTTTTCGGCCAATGCATCTGATCACAAAATACTAAGAATTCATCAAAAGTTGATTATACAGGTGTTTATAAAGAAAGAGCGGGGGGGCGCCTGGGTGGCTCAGTGGGTTAAAGCCTCTGCCTTCGGCTCAGGTCATGATCCCAGGGTCCTGGGATCGAGCCCTGCATTGGGCTCTCTGCTCAGCAGGGAGCCTGCTTCCTCCTCTCTCTCTGCCTGCCTCTCTGCCTACTTGTGATCTCTGTCAAATAAATAAATAAGATCTTTAAAAAAAAAAAAAAGAGAGAGAGAGAGAATCTCCATTACAGACGGCTCTATTATACGTATAATAGAAGTGACATCCATGGGTCTGTAAACTTTGGAAGCCTGTGTTCTGGGTTTGTCTAAACTCCATAAGCGCCTTCCATTCATTCAAGATCTACGGGGTCCTCAGCACGTGGCCGGCACCCCTGTGATGATACACAGATGAGAGCGATGAGTCCTGCCAATGAGGACTACCTGGCCTAGGAGAGGCACAAAAGCTGCATGATGGGATTAATTACCACACAACTGGTGTGAAGAAGTATTGCAGACACACAAAGGTGAAGGGAGTATCCCCCAAGGCCATTTACTTAGCAAAACAAAGGAACAAGTCCTCTTGGAGTTCTGGAAGCCTCCTGCACCTGGGTTCTCCTGAGGGTCATTTTTCCACTAATTTCACAACAATGGAGAGCTGAGCCCTGCGGAGCCAAGCTCTTCAGACAGGGAACCTTCCTCTGCTCTGTCGTGCTTCTGCAATTTCCCTCTCCCACCATCCAACCTCCGGCTCTCTCCATGCCTAGATTTCAAGAAAAATCAACATATAAGGTCAAATCAGACTATTCTTTCCAGAGATAGTGTCTCCACCATGTTATGGCTTATTTCAATGGAATCCTGTCCAAGAGCTGGACAAGGAACTCCAAGATATAAATACAAAGTTCCCTCAACTACTGGGTTTTCTGAGAAGTTAAACTCACTGGGCTGGGGTTAGCAATAGTCAAGTTCTTCCCAATCTCACAGCTGGTTTTGTACAAAGGATGGAGAGAAAAAGAATTAATACATAAAAGACTTTTTAAACAGCTCAGCTTTATAATGGCAAGAAGAAAATACAGGGGGAAAATGTCTTTTCATTTCATGTTAAAAGCTGACGAAAAAAACTTCAGCTTTGAAGAACAAAGGAATAATAGAAGTACACAAAGCAAACTTTAAAGATAACTTTTATAATCTTATTAGTAGCAACTTTTTAGTACAAAACTTACACATTATGGTATTTCTCATAACTCCTTGCTGCCCTAGGGAAAAAATACTTAATTGTCTAACTTTTATCTGAGTTCATGGCTATCTTTCCTTTTATTTTTTTAAAGCACAGCTTATTTTATTTTATTTTATTTTATTTTTGCACAGCTTATTTTAATTAATCACATAAAAAGTTTATCTTTTTTGATGACAGGAATCTGATTTACAACCCTGACCTTCTTATTCCCTTGTTCCCTCCTGGCTGCCTTGCTTATGTGCAAAAAAAAAAAAAAAAAAAGATTGGTTTACTTATTCACCTTCCACTGAGAGAACCAACTCCTACCAGAGATAATAAGATATTTGGGTACTGAACATGTCAGCACTCTTAAATATTCACATTCAGTTTGAGGAAAAGTTTATTTGGCAAGTTTGGTCAAATGCCTAACGGAACAATGCAAAGGAAGTAAAGAAAGCTCTGGAGAAAACAGCAGTGAAAGGTAATGAAAAATTGGAGAGCAGGATCCAGATCTCAAAAAAACTCAAAACTGATACTCGCAAAGACCTTAAAAACAGTGCTTTGAAAACCCAAAGAGCTAAAACTCTCTAAGGCAGGGTTTCTTTTCTTTCTTTCTTTTTTTTTTTTTACTCTTTTTCTTTTTTTTTTTAAGAGATTTTTATTTGTTTAACAGAGAGAGAGATCACAAGTAGACAGAGAGGCAGGCACAGAAAGAAGGGGAAGCAGGCTCCCTGCTGAGCAGAGAGCCCGATGTGGGGCTTGATCCCAGGACCCTGAGATCATGACCTGAGCTGAAAGCAGAGGCTTAACCCTCTGAGCCACCCAGGCACCCCAAAGGCAGGGATTCTTGAAGTATGGTATGATACCTCTCCCCACCCAAAAGAACCATGGAATGCTTAATAAATCCAAGTGGCTAAGAAGTGGTTAGAGCCCACCCTAACTGTTACCATGACCACATCTGAAGTTTCCAGAGTTGGGGCTATAGCCGGGGCCACTATCATTCTGTAATGATATTACAGTGGTTATATGATGGTAAGAATGAAATACAATGAAACTTATTAACCTAGCATACATTAGAAAATATCAACAAGAAGACACAGTAAAATCCTTCGTTTTTACTCTAATTGATAATTATTAATAGATACAAAAGTTACAGTGCCTCCTGGGAGGCAAGGTTCTTGCCAACAAAACTACAAAGCACCTTCCAAGGGTCCACTCTGAAAATACACTGAACAGCATAGATCTTAAATGTGATTTGAAAAGTCTGGACTGGTTTCCCTAGGACCCACAAGCATTAGATTCTTAGGATTCTTCTAAGTTTGATGCATTGATAAGTAAAGGAAACCTTGGAGGGATTTTTGGTAAAGCCATGTGTCCTAGAAATATTACAGCTAATTTTTGACTTGGAGAAGAAGAAAGGGAATGACTTCCAAAAGACATCAACCAATCCACCTCATTGATTAGTTGTGAGCCTGAAACGCTCATACATGTAATGCACCTGGAAGAGGGCAAGTGGTAAATGACCAGTAAATATTGCTATGATTAGTATTAATGATTGCGAACATTTTTTCCAACATTTTGTCTTAAGTCATAAAGAAATCAGCAGCTCTGCCATTCTCTACAGCTTACTGCAGATGACATTACTGCCTTAATGTAGTACAGCCTGCAGCCCGTTTTGTAAGTAAAATGTTCTTAATTTAAGCCGGTGGTGGCAGCTTTCTGGGACTTGCAGCTGAATGCATCCCTAATGATACTGCTTGCATTAAGTCAGTACCATTCTTAGATACCAAAATTCTTAGATTTTATTTGCACAAATAACATCAATGATCTAACCCTTATCGAAGGTGAAATTATTAATTTAACAAAACTGAACAGATTGACATCTGAAAAAAGATGCCAGAAAAGTTTCCTAAATGAAGTAGAGTCTTGGAGAAACCCAGTATTCTGTGACATAAGTATACCCTCACAGAGTAAACTGTAGGGCCTATGGTTCTCTTTGTTACTACATAACCAGAAGGTTAGGAAGATTGTTCCTCGTCGGTCTTAGCAGAAGTGCAAGGTACAGGAGGGTTTACGTAAAAGAATCCCAGAGAGTAAAAGTAACAAGGACTCTGGACCCACAAACCCCTATAATCAGTAAGTACACCGAGACAATCATGTGGCTGCAGACACAGGCTACCTTTCATGAAAAAGAAGGAATGACTCAGAGGATGAAAGAAAGAGTCCAGCAGGGGCTAGAGCCATGGAAAATTATTCCCAGGCCGAGTCCCAAAGGAGGGACTGCCTATCTGTGCCAGTTGAATTTCAGAATTGTTATGGACCAGTGATTCATGAGAACCTCCTACTTCCCTCCTTTTTGATCAGTAGTGTCTATTTTATAATCCTGTGCCTATCCCACCAGTAAGTGTTGGTTGTATCCTTGATTCATAGGTCTTCAGATTGAGAGAAAATGTATGAAACTGCACCCTAGGAGCCTCATCCACACCTGGACCTAATTCAATGACAGCTCTCTGGACTTTGAGCTGATGTTATAAAGGGTTGGGGCTTAAGGTGGGGGGGGGGGGGGTTGGGAGTAAGGTGAAGATATTTTG
Source organism: Mellivora capensis (assembly GCA_004024625.1). Classification (NCBI taxonomy): domain Eukaryota; kingdom Metazoa; phylum Chordata; class Mammalia; order Carnivora; family Mustelidae; genus Mellivora; species Mellivora capensis. Next base: position 57,825 of record PISX010009298.1, read on the forward strand.
CATGTAGGATGAAAGTAAATAATTTGAGGCCAGAGGGCATACTCTGTCAGTCTAAAATATGTTCATAAATTCTCTTTTAAGTCCTCCAAAAGGTAGACCTTCATTTTGCCTTGAGCATACATTGGACTTAGTGAATGATTCTGAAATATACAGGAGAACGTGAAAGTGGCAGTATGAGTCAGAAACACTATAAAGAGTAGATTGGTAGTTCCAGTGATGTTATAGTCTGGGGCCATTCAGGGAGGGGCAACTAGCCATTACAACCTAGAATTCTAAGCCTATCAAAATGGTCAATTAAATGGGAGAACAGAATAAAGATTCTCGACATGCAAAGTCTCAGAACATTTAACTCTAGTCATTCTTTCTTAGAATGATATCTAAAGGTGTACTCCAGCAAAACAAGGGGAGGAGAAATAAAGAAAAAATATAATTAACATTAGTTAACATTAACTGAGTGCTTATTTTTTGTGCCAGGCACTTTTCTGAGTGCTTTTCATACATTAGTGCATTTAACCATAAAACAATTCTATGAGGTATATACTATTACTATTATTATCTTATAGATGAGAAAACTATGTTATAAAGAAGTCAAATAACTTATCTAAGATCACACAGTTGATGAGCGCTACAACAAAGGTCTAACCCCAGGCAGTCTGGCTCTTCCCTACACTCCCTACCTTCCCAGAGATTCATGTTACCATGAAATTATGAAGCCAAATTGGGACAGCAGCAAAGGAAAACACAGGATGAAAGCTATGAAGCAGACCTATTGAGTCACCATAACCTGAGGCAGGAAGAGAAGAGGGTCCAATAGAGATAACTCTAAGCGGGGAACAAGATGTCTTTATACATGGCATGATTTAAGAACATGGAAATAGTGCAAGAAAACAAAGAAATGCAATCAGAAAATTAAGGAAAACCAAACAATATCCATAAAATGATCTCAGTCTAAATGAGCCAACCAAAACATAACATGGTTTTTTGTGCTTTTTTTTTTTAAGATTTTATTTATTTGAGAGAGAGCGCATGCAACAGAGACCATGAGCAGGGTCAGGAGAGGGGCGAAGGGAGGGGGAGAAGCAGGCTCTCCACTGAGCAGGGAGCCCGATGCCGGACCCTGGGATCACGATCTGAGCAAAAGGCAGACACTTAACCAACTGAGTTACCTGGACACCCCCAGGATGGTTTAAAGCATTGAAGGAGCACAAAGAAAAAGAAACCATTCCACCTTTATGCTAAAACTGTCCTCATTCAAGAGGTCCAAGGGTTGCAAGGGAGGATCAATAATTCTAAGATTTGTGGGGCACCTGGGTGGCTCAGTTGGTTAAGCAACTGCCTTCAGCTCAGGTCATGATCCTGGAGTCCCGGGATCAAGTCCCACATCAGGCTCCCAGCTCAACGGAGAGTCTGCTTCTCCCTCTGACATTCTCCCCTCTTGTGCTCTTGCTCTCTCTCCCTCTCTCTCTCTCTCTGAAATAAATAAATTAAATATTTTTTTAAAAATTCTAAGATTTGAATACTATTTACATACTCACAATAATGCAAAGCATTTATTGGTTTTCAAGTTTTAGAATCAACCTATGAACAATCTAAAAGAGACTTGACTGCAGGCAGAATAACAATGTTAACAACCATGACAAATGAAGCCCAAAGCTGGGGTGCCTAGGTAGCTCAGTTGGTTAAGCGTCTGCCTTCAGCTCAGGTCATGATCCTAGGGTCCTGGGGTTGAGCCCTGCGCTGGGCTCTCTGCTCAGCAGGAAGCCTGCCTCTCCCTCTCCCTTTGTGCTCTTTCTCACTCCTTCTCTCAAGTAAATAAATAAAATCTTAAAAAAAAAAAAAGTCCAAAGCTGACTTTGGAAAGCAAGTATTGGAAAGAAAGTGCCAAAAGGATAAGGAAGACATTTATTTTACAATGTAGGGAGTGTAGGGAGTGAAAATTGATAGAACACATAAGAGAAATTAAACTAGTTTAAAATTACATCTTGTGATGGTTAATTTCATGTTTTTTTTTAAGATTTTATTTATTTATTTGACAGAGAGAGATCACAGTAGACAGAGAGGCAGGCAGAGAGAGAGAAGGAAGCAGGCTCCCTGCTGAGCAGAGAGCCCGATGCGGGACTCGATCCCAGGACCCTGAGATCATGACCTGAGCTGAAGGCAGCAGCTTAACCCACTGAGCCACCCAGGCGCCCTAATTTCATGTTTTTACATGACTGAGCCACAGGATGCCCAGATATTTGGTTAAACTTTATTTCTAGGAAGTCCAGTCTGGGAACAATTAACCACTGAATCAGCAGACTAAGCAAAAGAGATTGCCCTCCCAAATAATGGTGGCCCTCATCTAATCTGTTGAATACCTGAATAGAACAAAAGACTGAGTAAGAAAGAACCCACTCTCTCTTTTTGACTGTCTTCAATCTTCAATCTATTGGTCTTTTCCTGCCAGAGAGACTTGGACTGGAACATACATCATAAGCTTTTCTGATTCGTATGCTTTCGGACTTAGACTGGAACTATACCTTTGGCTCTGCTGGGTCTGCCCCTCTCAGTCTCCCTGATCATGGGAGCCAATTTTATTGATACTGTTTCTCTGAAGAACCCTAACTACTACACATATGGAACCTCATCCATTATGCCTGTTTGCCTGCAGATCCAGTTCTTGCACTTCTGCAAACTCTATGTCCTAGGTTCCTTGACAACTCCCTTCCAGAGTGGTTTGACCAATGGAAGCTTGATTGGAGAAAGGGAGAAGGTATAAACTCAGATATTTCCCTCTCTCCCATTCCATTTTCTAGCAGGAATTTTATCTCCTCAGAGATTCTAGATCCTTTCCAAGCAGCCTCTTCTATATTCCCAGCTCCTGCCAGGCACAGTTCTATGTTTCTACACCCTGAGGTTGGGGGGGGTGTAGTTTTTTGATGACACTAATTCCTGATTGCTTCACCATCCTTTGGCTTCTGGGATATCCCATCACATGTGTAACTATTTAAAATACCTATAGTGACTCATTTTCTGGCTGGACCCTGACTGAAACAGTAATAAAGACAGGAAATCAGTAATATACTGGAAGGTGAGGAGAGAGAAGAAAGGTGTGAGTGAACTATGTATCATCTTCATAGAGGAAGTCTGTAGATGGTGCCTAAAATTGATAAATCATGAACAGCAGTAAGTGTATTATTTAGAATTACGAAGATAACCAACAAAAGAATAAAAACCTGAAACAGTTAAAAGTGTTGCCTCAAATTATGGAGACAGTAAGGAGACCTGTGGTTGTCAAGGACTGGGGGTCAGGGGGAGAGATGAAGCATAGCGAATTTTTATGGCAGTGAAACTCTTCTGTATGATAGTGAAATGCTTAGAAATATGACATTATGCATTTGTCAAAACTCACAACTGCACAACAGGAACAGTGCACCATAAAATTAACTATGGACTTCAGTTAATAACAATCTTAATATTGGCTCAATTGTAACAAACACACTACACAAATGCAAGATGTTTATAATAGGGGAAAATGTGTTGGGGGGGCAGAAGGGAGAACAGAGGAACTCTCTGTACTTTCCTGTCAGTTCTTCTGTAAACCTAGAACTGTTTTAAACTAAACTCCCTTAATGAAAGGAAGGAAGGGAGGCGGAGGGAGGGAGGGAAAGAGGGAGGAAGGGAGCTATCTAAAAGCCACAGAGGAAACTTACATGCATATTACTAAGGGAAGGAAGCCCATCTGAAAAAGCTACATGCTTTATGATTCCAACTATAATGACCTTCTGAAAAAGGCAAAACTATGGAGACAGTTAAAGAGACCAGTGGTTGTCAGGGTTTAGGGGGAGAGAGGAAGTGGTCAACAGGGGGAGCCCAGGGCATTTTTAGGGTGGTGTAAATATTCTGTGTAATACTGTAATGACAGATACATGACATTATGTATTTGTCAAAACTTATGCAACTAGACAACACACAGAGTAAATCCTAACATTCATGATAATGTGCCAATAATGGTTCATCTACCAGTTATAATAAAGAAACCCACATTAATGCAAGGTATTAGCAACCATAGAAACCCCTGGGGGTGGGGATACTGTACTTTCTGTGCAATTGATCTTTAAACCTAAAACTGTCCTTTAAAAAATAGTCTGTTTTTTAATTAAATTTTTTTATTTTTTTATAAACATATAATGTATTTTTATCGCCAGGGGTAGAGGTCTGTGAATCACCAGGTTTACACACTTCATAGCACTCACCATAGCACATATCCTCCCCAATGTCCATTACCCCACCCCCCTCTCCCGACCCCCCACCCCCAGCACCCCTCAGTTTGTTTTGTGAGATTAAGAGTCACTTATGGGGGACGCCTGGGTGGCTCAGTCGGTTAAGCGGCTGCCTTCGGCTCAGGTCATGATCCCAGCGTCCTGGGATCGAGTCCCGCATCGGGCTCCTTGCTCGGCAGAGAACCTGCTTCTCCCTCTGCCTCTGCCTGCCTGTGCTCGTTCTCTCGCACTCTCTCTCTCTGTCTCTCTCTGACAAATAAATAAAAATTGAAAAAAAAAAAAAAAAGAGTCACTTATGGTTTGTCTCCCTCCCGATCCCATCTTGTTTCATTTATTCTTTTTCTACCCCCAAACCCCCATGGTGCATCTCCACTTCCTCATTTCAGGGGGATCATATGATAGTTGTCTTTCTCCGATTGACTTATTTCACTAAGCATAATACCCTCTAGTTCCATCCACATCATTGCAAATGGCAAGATTTCATTTCTTTTGATGGCTGCATAGTATTCCATTGTATATATATACCACATCTTCTTTATCCATTCATCTGTTGATGGACATCTAGGTCCTTTCCATAGTTTGGCTATTGTAGACATTGCTGCTATAAACATTCGGGTGCACGTGCCCCTTTGGATCACTACATTTGTATCTTTAGGGTAAATACCCAGTAGTACGATTGCTGGGTCATAGGGTAGCTAAAACAGCCCGTTTTTAAAAAGCCTGAGTTTAGTGGTGCCTGGGTAGCTCAGTGGGTTAAAGCCTCTGCCTTCAGCTCGGGTCATGGTCCTGGCGTCCTGGGATCGAGCCCTGAATCAGGCTTTCTGCTCAGCGGGGAGCCTGCTTTTCCCTTCTCTCTCTGCCTGCCTCTCTGCCTACTTGTGATCTGTCTGTCAAATAAATAAATAAAATCTTTTTTAAAAAAGCCCGAGTTAAAAAAAAAAAAAAGTGTTGCCTCTAGGGAGGAGATGTTTGTGGGTGAAACAGACTTTTTTTTTTTATTGCAGTTCTTATGTGCAATTTAAGGTGTTGTGTTTGTTTTTGTTTTTGCATTTGTATACATTACCCAGATTGAAACATTTTAATTTAAAAAAAAATCTGTTTACCTGCCCAGGATAGCTAAAATGAAAAAGACCAAAGACAGCTAGTGTCACAAGGCTATGATGTATCCAGAACTCTCCAGCAGCCCTATAAAGTTCATGTAAATTGGTATAACCACTTTGGAAAACCATTTGGGAGTACCTTACCAAAGCTGATCATTTGCATAACATATGACCCAGCAAATTCTCTCCTAGATTAATACTATGAAAAAAAAATGTTCACCAAAAGAACATGTTTTATGATGTTCACTGAAGCTTTATTCCTAATTGCCCTAAACCAGAATCTACCTAAATACCCATCAAGAATTTGCAGAAACACTGTAGATTTTTCACAATGGAATTCTACATACCAATGACAATAAAGGATTTATTAAGTACATACAATAACATGAATATCACAAACAATTTTGAGTGGAAGAAGCTAGGCATGGGACACATAATTCCATTTCTATAAAGTCCAAAAATAGGCAAAAGCTATCTATGCCATAAGAAGTCAGAATAATTGTTATCCTCAAGGGGAGACAGTGACTGAAAGAGGCATGGGGGTTCCCTGGGGTACTGGTAATGCTCTGGTTCCTTTTTAATGAGTGCTGGTTCTACAAGTATATTGAATTTATGTAATTTCATCAAGCCATGCTTATAATACTTTAATATATGTCCTTTTTATATGTATACTATGCTTCAATAATTTTATTAACCTGAGAGTGTAGACCCCTAAGTCACAACCTTTCTTCTCTACTCTCTCCATTAACATTTAAAGAATATACACTTGAAAAAAATCTCAAGAGAGAGAAATAGATATACATTTTACATAGTTAATTTCAGTACTCGGAAGAATCTCAACATTAACATTTCTACGAATAAGCAAGAGAAGAAGTCCTGTTTTGTGTACAGTAGAAATTTATTTGAACTTGCTGGGGAGCCATACTGTTTGGTGGTGCTGTTATGAGTACTGCCTTCCAACTGAGCTCTGGATATGTTCATCATATTATAAACTATGGCTTACGGTGACATTTACCAAGACAAGTGAGTGCTGACAGTGAGATGTCATTTCTCTTGCAAAATCTACAATCAGGCTCAGTTTGGGGCTTCTTACCACTGGATAACATCCATCTAGGGAAATTCTTTTTGTGTTAATTTCAGAAACTGCAACTTCGGCTTACTCACCAAGTTAGAATACGTTGTTTTTCTTCGTGCTGGGAGAAATGAGAGCTAAATTACAGGCATTAGGCCCAAAATCTAAAGATGAGTGTGTCAATGCTTCCAATGTGAGGGCATTTTTTTACTTTTGGTAATAACGTTATGCTGTTTCAAACCTAACTATTGCACTCATTCGTTCCCTTTAACACAGGAAGTACAAAGCTCACACAAACTGATTCTAGGTTAGTTCTGTACATGTTAACATGGTTTTTAAGCAAGCCTTACTGAGTTTACTCCAAGTGAAAATTTAGTGTTGATATCTGGCAAGTTCTTGATCAGTAACTTTAATCTATTACTTTTATAAAGTCTCAGATAGTTTAATATACCTAAGAGCATATTTTGAGTATCTTTCAGAGATACGATAAAAGGGCCCAAGGTTTTTAAGCCTGGAAAACCTCCAATTGTGAAAACTACCTAATAAATCAACTTAATCCAACCTCCTGCTGTCCCTGCCTTCCATTTAATGCACCCACAAATTACCTTCTCATAATTTATCTGAGTTTCCCAGACCACACTCTACTTTGAGGATGCTAAACTCCCAAAGGACCACTCAGTGTGTGTGTGTGTGTATGTATGTACGTTATATATATTTTTCAGCATACATGGCTCCAATAGCATTTATTAAGCATTTCCTATGTGTTCCCCATTAATAATTTTTTTAATCCTTTCAATAACCCAGTAGTTTCCTTGACTAACCACATTTGATACTTGAAACTGAAGCACAGAGAAGTTTTTGAAACTTACCTAAAGTTCTAATGCTTGTTAAGTAGCAAAGCTTTAATCCCATGCCAGGCAATGTGATCCATAGCCATTACACCACTGCCTCCAATTATTGGGAAGAACTCAGACACAAAGGCAAATTCAGGCCACATAGCACTACGAGTCCTTCCCTTACTAGCAGTGCACTTCTACCCTCCAGACTATAATGAAAATTTTGCCTCTGCTCTATTCTGTGGAACAGGCTTTACAGATGCTACTCATATAGAACACACCTTTCTTTCATAATATGAAAACACATCACAGGGGGCAGGGGGATCAGGGTCAGGACTCAAAACTGAATTTTGATGCATTTTTAAAGTCTTTATTGATGGCAAACTGGGTAATGGCTTGGGTTTGGGCATGAAGCACTGTCATGGAGATTCACTAGGTCGTCAGAGCTGATGTAACATTGACTCCCAAGATAGCATAAAACTCTTTATCTCAGGACTTCGAGGATTCCCAAGTCCACAAAAGAAGTCAAAACTTATCACACCAACACTTTCCATTTCACATGCAAACAGAAAATCCCATTTCAAACACTTACAACATCACTAGAAAAATCAGACACTGTATATTCTCTAAAATTTATTTACAGTTAATAAATTAAAAAGAAAAGTACAACCAGATTGTAAATCTTAATCATATGCGCACATCAAACTGTCCAAGAAAACAATTCAGTTCCATTACAAACAATTGCCTTCTAATGCACTTAAGACATAACAGTCTATCAAAAAATATTTTAAACACACCAATTAAGTATTATGTATATATGTCCATTCAAAAACACCAATTTGAAGAATGCTGTGGCGATCCTTAAAACAACAAAAAAAACTTTTGAGTTCAAAATTGCTCAGATTTTTCATATTCAAATATCTTTCATGTGTTCTTATTGAATCGTTTCCAGAAAAATAGTACTATGGTTTGCACACAGCAAATCAGTGTGTGTCAGCCATCAGCTTAAATTACACATGTCCAATCAGGTACTCAAACTTGGACAAAATAAATACACACCACAACAGTGACACTTTGCACTAACAACAACGAAGCTTGCCCTCAACAGTCAGAACATTACTGGATTCCGTGAGGAAAAATCAGTTGCTGGTTGACAAGGAGGAGGATAAAAATGACATCAAGGATTCAAAAGGTTCTTTGAGGTGCCGCTCACCACATTTAGGCACTCAAGATTCAATAATAGCATAGCAAGGTGACAAACTTCCTCCTAGCTTCCCCCTTTACTTGTGCCATATGAGATATAAAGGTAAGAGAATGAATTAAAGATCATGGTATTTCTTTCAAAAAACTATATACAAGCTAAGCTACAGACTCACTTTAGAAGACAGTTAAATGAACCATAAAGGCCACCGTGCCAAGTTCCTTTTCACATTCTGCCCAAGAGTGTCCATAAAATACTTTCATTTTTCTATTATATACTCATCAACTGTATTAGTTGTTTCTTCACATTTTATAAGTTGTAAAACAACTAACTCTAGCAAGGTTTTGCTAAAGAAAACTTGGCAAAAATAAAGATTTGTTTACATCTTATTTCACAAACTAGAAATGGCATGATTTTTCAACAGACCAGATAATTAACGTATTGAATTTAGGATGGGCAATCAGATCCACACGGAAATCAGATAGCCCGCATAATCCAAAGCATATATGCAAGTTCAAGTGCACTAAAGTAACAAGGCATAAGAGGAAAAAAATAAGATTCTCAGTTAAAATAAATGCATGTCAATGGTTATGCTTCAATTTTGTGCTGAGCAAAGTTACCCTCCCAGCTACATCTAATTTCAAAATCCTCTGGGAAGCTATCTAGAGAAGCTATATGTTGAAGTTACATTCTAATATGGCCATTGGATTTATTTTTCAATTATTATAAAATTATATACAATAGTGAAGTGGTACAAATACATATTTTTCCCTCAGGTGCTAATTAGCTAAAAAAGTTAACAATTTGGGAAGAGGGAAAGAAAACCCTATGCATTTAAGTACAATTGGCAATGGAAGCTAATAACCAAAAGAATATATATAAGCTTCCTATCACACAAATATAATTTAACACTCTCCATCTTCTAAGTAATTATTCACTTTTATTTACTCATGTGACAGTATTTGTAACAACACATTATCATCGAGTAGTGAATAAAAGAATATGAGGCTTACTGGGAAACTGGCATAAAGTCATATATCTTTTTTTTCTTTTTTTTACAAAACAAATACACTGAAATTAAAGTCACAAAACTCCTACTATGAACTATTAAACTTGAAAAATTCATTTCAGAAAGCTATGCCATTTGAATTCTAAAAACACAAGAGTCAAAATCGCAACTCTCATTATTCCCCTAAGAAGCTGCCAAGCAGAGAGAAACCTTAATATTGAAGATTTCATATGTCATGTTCCAGCCTGGTATGGATGGTTCCATGGCAGAATACTTAAATTTGAAATAATAGTGGTACAAAATCGCTACTTGACCCTTTAGATATTGCAGTAAGATCTGGCTGCGGCACCACTGACTAAAAACCATTAAGTCTTGCTGCCATCAATGACCAAAGGCACTTGGATAATCAAGAATTCCACACTGGGCCATGTGATATAAACACTATTACAAAAGTGTAAAAGAAGGGTCAGTACTCTGTGTGGCTCGCCTGTTCAATTCCTGTGGTCTTCGGCTGTCAAACAAAAGACCAGTAACTGCAAACATAATTATGAATGGAAATAAGATAATAAAGGAAACTCGTGGAGCAAAAGTAATTGTCATGATGTTTAAGAGTGATGGATAGTGATCCAGACATTTCTTGTTATCCAACAACAAAAACAAAAACAAAAACATGGAAGGAAAATCTATTTTGCCCAAAGTTAACTTCCACCAGTTATTTGATACCAAGAAATGCTCCACCCCTCTAGATCATTAATACTTCTCGAGAATTCCAATGGGTATTCTGTTTGGCATTTTAATCACAGCGTTTACACATACTCATTTTTGCCTAAGCAATTTCCATTTTAAAATAAATTATCCTTGAACTAGTCCCAGATCTGAATGTTAGACTACTAGGAAGCCAAATCATTTCCAATCGGATTCCATCCATCTCTTTAACCAACACCAGTTCTTTATAATTCACGCATTCTTTTTTTTTTAATCACAAGCCATGTGGTTTCAATGCACTTTAAATTTTATTCAATTAAAAAGAATTCAACAATTCAACTTTTCCTAAACAAAACTTTATGAGTTTCTACCATTTCCTTTAGGAGCTCAGTAAATATAAACATTAAATTTCAATATAAAATCTTTAGGAAACACCTCAAAAATGCTGAAACAGTTGTACTTTGCATCTCTTTGTTTGTAATCACTGAGCCCATGAAATTCAAAGTCATACAAATCCTTACACTATTAAGAGTCATAAGCTTGAATTTCTTAGACAATATCCTTGGTCAAAGCTTTGGAATCCAGTTGAGATTCGGAAACGAGTGGGATTCAGAATACCCTGAGCACAAACTAGTGCAACACCTTTCGAAAAAACATATTCGATCTTTCCTCCAGAAAGAGGGGTGGCAGTCAAAAAAGAAAAAAGGGGGGGGGAGCAGGGGGGTGGATGAACAGCAAGTAAATTCTAGCTTTATTACACAAGCACGAAACCAAATTCCTTTGGAAAAAGAATGACTTCGGAGGACTTCCAGACCAGTGAGGTAGAGAGTCCAAAAGGGAGAAAACGGATCTGCCCCGACAGTCCTGGAGACGTATCAGTCTGGGCTTAGGAAGAAAGGGGACCTCCCTTGCAGGTCCAGCTGTCTCCTTCGGCAAACCTGGTGCTGGGAGGCAGCAGAGGGCACACCTGCCCCGGAGTCCCAGACGGCGGCGCCGCATCCCGGGGACGCGGGCCGGGAAAGCCCATCCGGTGCTTCTTCGCCCGTAAAGTGCACTAGGGGACGCGGTCCAGGCCGGATCTGTAAACACTCGACTGTCACTTGTTCATCCCTCCAGGCGGAAGCCGTCCCGGGGCGCAGGGGCCAGGGCCGCGGCTCACGCCCGGGGCACCGGGAAGCGGCGAAGCCTCACCACGGGTTCCAGGTTCACTCGCAGGACTTGGCGTGCCCGTCGCCGCGCCGCCGCCAGGCTGCGCTCGCCCCACACGTCGCCGCCGACGCGGATGGTGGGGAAGGTGGTCAGCGTCGGGGTGGCCGCCCTCCAGATCTCCTCCAGGGTGCGGCCCCCGAAGCAGGGCCCGGGAGCCGCGGGCTTGGCGGGGCAGCTGTCCTCGGGGGCCGGCGGCGGCGGCGGCGGCAGCGGTGGCTGCGGGGCCGGCGGGGCCCCCCTCCGGCGGGCGGCGGCCGCCCGGGCTCCGCGGCGCCTCCTCCTGGCCGCCGGCCTGCGCGTCTGGCCGCGGGCGGCGGGGGACGGCGGGGGGTCAGGGACCAGGGCCCGGCAGGAGGAGTAGCCGTAGACGTCCTTGCTGCGCAGGATGTGCGGGGAGAACTGGTGCTTGAGGCTGCAGAGGAAGCTCCAGAGCTCCGCGTCCGAGCTCATGAACTCCGTGCTGCGGGGCATGAACAGCTTGAAGGCGTCGCCCAGCGCCTTGGTGCTGTCGGCCAGCGACAGTTGTGACCGCGAGTACACCACCTTCTCCTCCCGCGCCTCCAGCTCGGCCCCTCCTCCGGCCCTAAAGCCGCCGCCCCGGGCAGCCGGGGCCGGGGCCGCCGGGGGCCGGCGCCGCCGCCTCTTCACGCTGCGCCGCATCGGAGGCCGCTCGGGGCCGCCCGCGCTCGCCGGGTCTCGCCGCCGCCGCCGCCGCCGCCGCCGCCGCCCCCGCCTGCGTCCGGCTCCGCGGCGGCGGCCGCTGCTGGCGCCTCCGGGCCGGCGCGTCTCTCGCTACTTTTCTCGCCTCGGCCGCCGCCCCTCCCCCTCCGAGGGCGGAAGACGCGGGTGAATATCCTGCCGCCCGGTACAAGATGGCGGCCGGCGCCCACCCCTGGGCTTTGTCATTGGACGGCGCCTGGCCCCCTGGTTTCTTTCTTCTCTTCTCTAGCCTCCTTTCGCCCTCTGCCTTTCTTTAAATGCGCCCGCCTCGGGCCCCTCCCACCACGGCCCCGACTCCACCCATTGGGTGCTCTCCCGAAGAGAGGCGGGGACTAATGGGGGAGAGGCCAGTTCCTGGAAGATGGTGCTGGGGTGGGTGGTGGTGGTGGCCCTTGAACGCCAGTCAGCAGTTGGGTGGGCATGTGGGGAGGATGCCATGTCTACAGTAAGAGGTGGACTTCAGCTCCACCTTGGGGAGAGTCCCTCTCAGAGTGAGTGGGTACATTCCTGGATGGAGCTGGGTGCATAACAAAGGAAGACCTGCCCCAAGGGCTGTTCCTGCTATCACAGCAAGGGAGTCTGGAGACAAATCTAGAAGGAATGGGTCTTTCACAGCTCCCTTCCAAACCTTCAAAGACCTCTTTTGGCATCTTCATCCAACTCGTCCCTCTTTTGGCCCTGATCCTTCTCAAGCAACCAACAATAATCCAGAATCATTGAGCCAATATGGGCAGCGTTGGTGAGATTATCTCCTTCTAGACAATGGAACCATCTTCATATTTAAGAGATACTCTGCTTATTGGGAAAGCAAAGCCTATTATGCCTGTAATACTCAACACTCTTTGCTCAAGCTGATCAGAGATCAATTACAACAAAGCCATTCTCCTTAAAACATCTATGTTTTCAAATATGTAGAACTTTCTAAATGACTGCACTTCACTTTTCATTTAGTTTCAATATGCTCATTTGCAGCACCATCTCCATCACTCAGAAGAGATGCAGCATCACAATCAAAAAGTTCTTTTGATAATACATTGTTAAAACCACATTCCCTTCTGTGTTTGAGGAGAGGACTATGCATGTTTGGGGAGTAGTTGGTCATTCTCCAGTCCTCTTTTCTATCCTGACTGGCACTCTAATGGACAGTCCATGTTTGCTGAGTAAACCAATAAAATACGCTGATTATTTGCTATGAGGTGAGAAAGAAGGATATAGTGAAATCGCTTAGAACAGCATAATTTTATATTTTACATTTATTTTCTCTTAAAAAAAACTCTCAATACTTAAAACTTTAAAGTAAGCATGCAAATTTTACCCTTCAGTGAGCATCTTATTTTGCAGTAGAAAACTGATAAAGCCCAGAAGTTTAATCATTTGCATACAGTTGCTAACCCTCCAATATTTGAGCTGAAAGATACCAAGTTCAGTCTCCTTATTTCACAGATGAGGAAATTTGGACCCACAGAGGTTCAGGAATACCGCTTGTTGAGAGCAGGACCAGGACCATGGTTCAGGTTATCGGATTCCTAACTTAGTGATCTTTATATTCCACCAGAGGCTTTTCAAATGGTGCTGCCCAGACTCAAGAGGTTCAACGGAAAGTGCTTACTGCGTGAGTGAAGTGACCAAGGGACAGAGCTGTACCCCTATTTCTACTTCAACTCCACCCAGAATGGAGCAGTCTTGTATTGGGCCAAACAGATATTTTGTTTGAACCAGACAATATTTTGTTTAGTGTCAATAAAAACTAAACCAAAACTATTTTGAAAGTTGTTTCTCTACACCAAGGCACCCTCCCCACACAATGGGTTTATGGCAAAAACAGAACTTCGCATCAGGAGACCAGTTCTCTGCCTACCAAAAATCATGGCAACTTTCTGAAGAGAAAATCATTTTCCTAGAAAAGCACACCTGATCTCAGACCAAGATTAAAGAGCCAATTACCAGCTTTTTAAGTCTTTATAAAGAATTTATATTACAACTTTTTACATTGCAATTAGTTTTCTTGATCATTCTGGGAACACATAGTAATGTGAAATTTGAGTAACTTCCACTGGAATGCCCCTGTAGACTGACATAGAAAATCTCACAGACTGAGCCAGCAAAATGATAAGGAGACTTCATAATAAAAGAAGAGGGTAAAATAAGGATTTATGTACTCCTGGCTTCTCATACTCCTTTCTTCCATGTTAATCACATTATAAGTACTTCAGGGTCTTTTGCCACATAAATACTTAACAGGCATCTATACAAACTTACAGATTTGACTTCAATTAAGACACTAAATCTTTCTTTAATGCAATTTGGATTCTAAGAAAACATAACACTTCAACAAACCGGCAAGTATTAAACAGTTGTTTTATAATACATGCTCACTTAATTTACTTACAATGCAACTTTTTATGTAATATTTTTAGGAACTACTATCATATTAAATTGCTTAAATTATCATATACTTTTAAATATGGCATATGTCTTCTCTCTATTCCTCTGTTTTCTCTATTTCTTTTTCTTTTTCTCTTACGTTTCTTCTTGACCTCTAGCTTTTGATTAACTGAAATCCTTATCCATTCTCTGTAAGTAAAATTTACTCATAAAGATAATACGTTTCTTTTTGTGCTTGGGACTGTCCTGAGACACTATAAAGTTTATGGAAAGCTGTCAAATTAAATTTTTGTTCTTAAAGAATGACTGTCTGAAATCCCGAGTTTATTTCTTTACCTCTCACAGGGAATGATGCTTCCCATATCAGATAACTAAGTGGTGGATAATGAGAATGAACAGAAAAAAAACAAGCTGTATCTGTATATCTTCTGAATATGTAAGTTATATAGCTTAAAAATAAATCTAAGCAGAATAAAGTGAAGAAAACTAAAATACATCTCCTAGCTGCCTAAACCTCTGCTTTAAAACCCCACATCTAGAAAACAATTTGCTTCTTGAAAAGTGGCCATTAAATAAAAAGTGTATGTAAATGAATATAGTCAACTAATTTATGACAAAGGAGGCAAAAATATATTACAATAAGGAAAAGACAGTCTCTTCAAATTATGGTATTAGGAAAACTGGACCCACTTTCTTACACCATATACAAAAATAAACACAGAATGAATTAAAAACCTAAATGTGAGACATGAAACCATTAAACTCCTAGAAGAAAACATAGGCAGTAATCTCTTTGACATCAGCCTTTGCAACATTTTTCTAGATACCTTTTCCTCAGGCAAGGGAAATAAAAGCAAAAATAAGCTATTGGGACTATATCCAAATAAAAAGCTTTTGCACACAAAAGGAAACCATCAACAAAACAAAAAGACAACCCACTAAATAGGAGAAGCTATTTGTAAATGATAAATCTGATAAAGGGTTAATACCCAAAATATATAAAGAACTTACAAAAATCAATAGCCTCCCCCAAAAAAAATCCAATGAAAAAAATGGACAAAGAACCTGGACAGACATTTTCCTAAAGACATACAATGGCCAATACACACAGGAAAAGATGCTCAACATCAGTAACTATCAGGGAAATTAAAATCAAAACCACAATAAGATATCACCTCACACCCATCAGAATGGCTGGTATCAGAAAGACAAGAAATAACAAGTGTGGCGAGGATGTGGAGAAAAAAGAACCATGCACTGTTGGTGGGACTACAAGCTGATGCAACCACTGTGGAAAACAATGTGTAGTTTCCTCAAAAAATTAAAAATAGAAATAGCATACAATAATTCTACTACTGGGTATTTAACCAAAGAAAACAAAAACACTAACTTGAAAAGATATATGCACCCTATGTTTATTTCAGCATTATTTACAATAACCAAGATATGGATGCAACCCAAGTGTCTATTGTAGATGAATGGATAAAAAAGAAATGGTATGTATATACAATGGAATACTATTCAACCATTAAAAAGAATAAGATGTCATTTGCAATAACAGATGTACCAAGAAGATATTATGCTAACTGAAATAAGTTAGACCAAGAAAGACAAATATTATATGACTTCACTTATATGTGGAATCTAAAAAATAAAACAAATGAGCAAACAAAAAAGCAAAACTAGACCCATAAATATAGAGAACAAACTGTTGGTTGCCAAAAGGAGCGGGGGGGATGGACAAAATGGGTGAAGGGAGTGGGAGGTACAGGTTTCCAGTTATGGAATGAAAGGCACAGCACAGGGAATATAATCATTGGTATTATAATAGTCTTGTATTGTGACACATGGTAACTACACTTGTGGTGAGCAGAGTATAATGTATAGAGTTGTTAAGTCACTAAGTTGTACACCTGAAACTAATATAACATAGTATATCAACTATACATCAATATTTTAAAAGCTATTTTTTTAAAAGTATATATAAGTTGTTGTGAAAATCAGTTTTGGAATCAAATAGATCTTTATTTTAAAAAATCCTCAGGAAAAAAAATATACTGAGACATATTTTTTAGCCTTTCTGCGCCTTACTTTTCTCATCTATAAAATGGACGTAAACTCTATTTTAAATTGATTGTTCTGAAGAGTGGATGAAATAACATTCATAAACTACTTACTATAGTGCCTGGATCACAGTAAGCATCCAATAAATACCAGCTATCCTTCCTTATTTTTCTTATCAAATCATGAGTATTTTCCTTGATTTAACCAACATATTTCAAACCCTGTATTACAGTGGAAGCCAAGAGATTTTTTTTTAAGTAATAAACTGTTGAGAGGAAAGTCAAATACTATTGCTAGAAGGAAATTTAGAGATCCTCTAATGAGCCCAACACTCTTTTTTTTTTTTTTTTTTCATTTTTAGTGTGTTATGTTAGTCACCATAAAATACATCAATAGTTTTTGATTCGGTGTTCCAAGATTCATTGTTTATGTACAATACCCAGTGATCCATGTAATACATGCCCTCCTTATTACCCACCACCAGGCTCACCCAACCCCCCACCACCCTCCTCTCCAAAACCTTCAGTTTGTTTCTCAGAGTCCACAGTCTCTCATGGTTCATCTCCCCCTCTGATTGCCCCCCTTCACTTTTCCTTTCCTTCTCCTATTGTAATCCATGTTATTACTTATGTTCCACAAGTAAGTGAAACCAAATGATAATTGACTTTCACTCTTAATCCAGATGAGAATATTGAGATGTTAGGAAATCTACCCAAGTTCACATGGCTGGTTGGAAGACTATGAACTAGAACTTAGATTTCTGTTAGTCCAGAGTAGTTTCTAACATTCTTGTATTTAGTCCAAAGAGATAGCATTAATTTTTAGCTCAAATGAAATTAAATAGAGCATGATTCATCAAAAAACATTTTAGCCTTTGCATTAGAACCATTCTAAAGTCATTTAGATTTTTCTACAAAAGATATTTCAAAGCTTCGATATGCTCTAATTAATATTGCTATGTGAAGTAGAGAAAGGCCATATAAACTGAGAGGCTAGGACTTCCACTTTCAGAAGAATGAAATACATTGAATTTCCCTATTCCTCCTGCAACTTACAACTTAAACTCTGGACATAAAATGAACATAAAAAGACTGAAAAATGGAGAGGAGAAAGTAGACAGGCTGGGGACCTCAGAGCCCAAAGAACAACACAGCAATGAGTTCTCTAGGTTTTCTTTTTTTATCTTTTCCATACACATCTTTGATTGCTAGAGAAGCCAATGACCCAGAAATGCCAACAGATGTAGATATAAAAAGCCCCCAAAAATTTTGTTCTAACTATAGGTCCAGGAAAGGAGCAGCCTAAGCAAGAAAAAAAAAAACCTTTTAGAAAGTAATCTGCTATAGCAAAACATCACCCAAAAAAACTATGGCTTGTACCCTCACCAGACTATAAAAAGGCACCCACTAACCCAGCTGGGGTGGTGTCAGAGATGGCTAACTAGGGGATCACAACTCTCATCCTTGCTGGGCAATAAAGAGGCACTCCTTCCCCATACTGTCAGGGGAGACAATGCAGGGAGCAGTAACAAGACACTTCTACCCCTCCCACCCAGGGATCTATCAATAAAGGTCTGGTGAGGAGCTACCATCCCCACCCCAACCCAGCAATAATGAGAAGCCTCTTTCCCTGACTTAGGTGACACTGGAGACAGGGTTGGACACCTGGACTCAGCAGTACAGAGTCAGTATCCTTCTCATTCCCTGTTGGGACAGTGTTGGAGAAAACCAACTAAAACAGACAGTTTAAATAATATCCAG
The DNA here is from genome assembly GCA_004024625.1 of Mellivora capensis. NCBI lineage: Eukaryota > Metazoa > Chordata > Mammalia > Carnivora > Mustelidae > Mellivora > Mellivora capensis. Next base: position 76,148 of record PISX010009298.1, read on the forward strand.
AGTTTCATGACATAATAACCAAAATGTTCAGGTTTCTATTAAAATCACTTATCATACCAAGAACAAGAAAGATCTCAAATGGAATGTTAAAAGAAAATCAACAGATGCCAACACTGAGATGAGAAAGATCTTAGAATTATATACAGTTATATGAGTTCTAGTCATTTGGGGGTGGAGTCTTTTGGGTTTTCCATATAGAGTATCATGTCATCTGCGAAGAGAGAGAGTTTGACTTCTTCCTTGCCAATTTGGATACCTTTTATTTCTCTTTGTTGTCTTATTGCTGTTGCTAGGACTTCTAATACTATGTTGAACAAGAGTGGTGAGAGTGGGCATCCTTGTCGTGTTCCTGATCTCAACGGGAAGGCTGTGAGCTTCTTCCCATTGAGGATGATGT
>PISX010009299.1:0-76568 GCA_004024625.1 Mellivora capensis
ATTGATATACCCAGAACCTGACTCTAGAAATGTAATTTGACAGCAGTATAAAAGAAAGAGGGTGCTGTAAGAGATTTGAAATGGACATTCTGTTTAGGAGGAGCTTGCTGTTATCCAAACAAAAGGTACCAGGTATCAGCTTTACTGCAGTGGCATTGGGAACAGAGAGCAGTAGACAAATAAAACATGGTACCCATTGGATGGATGAAGTGAAAGAAGGAGGAATTCATGGTTTCCTGCATAGGTGCCTAGAAGTATGTTAGTACCATTACAGTTTTCCAGTTTAGAAGTAGAAGGGTTAAGAAAGGAGATAGAGTTGTATTTTAAACAAGCAGTGGAAATAGAGGACTAAAATTTAATGATAGGGGCTAGAGCTTAAGATTTCGGAGACAGTTAAAATTGATATTTGGGTTGTCACACCAAAAAGTAGTATTTCTCTTTTTACATTAAACATATCTTACCAAGGGGCACCTGGCTCATTTGTTAAGCATCAGCCTTCTGCTCAGGTCATGATCCCAGGGTCCTGAGAATCGAGCCCTGCATCAGGCTCCCTGCTCCACGGGAAGCCTGCTTCTCCCTCTCCCACTCTCCCTGCTTGTGTTCCAGCTCTCTCTGTATCTCTGTTAAATAAATAATTAAAAATCTTAAAACACACACACATATATCTTACCAAAGTAAATATTAGCCAAGAGACAGTACATAAAATTTGCTACATGTAGCAAGAAGTCTTTGGAGAGAGTTTAGCTTTGAAAAAAAAAGTTGATGGGCCCTTACAAACTAAATTCAAGCAGAATTAGGTCTGGCATTGAAGATCGTGCCCTGATTTATATGTGGTGGTCCAGCTGGAAATCCCCATTGATTCTAGATCATACGGGGGAAAAAAAATTTTTTTAAATCTTTCTAGTTTATGTTTTCATGTTGTGATATTAAAAAGAAAGAAGTAGTTTGTCATACTTAAAACAGTTATTAACCATTTATACATTAGTGACTTAAGTAATAATATTCCAGCAGACTGTAGGAATGGTTTTCATTTCTCTGTAACATTGCAAGTTTAAGTAAATTCATATTGGTACCACTGCCAGGAAATAACCTATTTATGGTTACTGCTGCCCATCCACAGAAGTTTTTCCTATTTTACAGTTTTAAAAAATCTCTGTAGTACTCAAAAACTTGTAAGGTTTGGTTATAAAATGAAAACAATGTGTAAGCTGTGATATGAAGGAGTCCAAATTTGAGAATGTAATTCCCTCTGTGATTGAAAGAGAATGTGGTGGAGTTTTTAGTAACACTTAAAATATAAAAAGAAAGGCCCATGCTACCAATTCTTCATAGTATCCTTTTTAATTGGTTAGTGTTTTAAACTAAGGTAATTACCGTTAGGTGCCAGTTAGCTCCTAAAGTGAAAGAAGATTAGAAAATAATTAAATACCTTTGTCCCAAATTTTCTATTTCAAGACTAAATTCCACACAAAGATTCTGCTTGATCACTAGTCATTGATTTCTCTAATTACTAAACTACAACACCCACACTCGTTATTCCAGATCTCCTAATTTATTCAGTTTAAGATGCATCAAATTTTTAAATATTGATAATATTTGATTGGATATTTGTAAGTGAATGTGCAAGTGAAAATGAATTGTGGAAGAGTATTTTAAGAATAACATAGAAACATAAAAATTTGCCTTGTTTTCAAACATGTAGCCCCATAAATTTGAGATCTGACAGTTTACCTTTCATATAGTAATAGTGCCTGCTCTGTTACCTGAAAGAAAATTCGGGTATGGGGTGCCTGGGTGGTTCAGTCAGTTAACTGTTTGCCTTTGGCTCAAGGCATGATTGTAGGGTCCTGGGATCGAGCCCTGCATCAGGCTCCCTGCTAAGCTTCTCCCTCTCTCTCTCTGCTACTGCCCCTGCTTGTGCTCTCTCTCTCTGTCAGATAATTAAATTTTTTAAAAACCTTAACAACAACAACAAAAAAATTTTTTTCAGATGTATTTTTTATATATAAATATATATTTTTTACATGTAAAACATGTAATTATATGACTACATTTGGTTTACTACAGTAGCTATTTTAAGTAGGAAAATGTTGTATATGCTAGTGTAATAAGATAAGAAAAACAAAATAATATGTAAATACTGGGAAAACCAGGCAAGATTATCATTATTTAAGTATGATAGGATATGTTTGTAGTCAAACAGAAATCTAAGCAACTAAACTAGAAAATTGTTAGAACTGTTACAATAGAGAATTATGTAGGTGGTAACCAAGCAGTTACATAGGCTGAAACCAGTTGAAAAATATATAATAGGCAAATCAATTCACAGCATCCAGAATTACAAAAGAATTGCCATAAGAAATAAGTGTATAAATGTATATGACTTTATTTGAATAATGCTAAAAACATTTGAGAATAGATTCCCTTGTTTTCAAATAGGAAGATTCAGTATTGTAAAGCCGCTGTCAAGCTTCCCAAAGATTACTTTAATGCTAGTAAGAATATCAGTGAGTTTTTAAAGTTTCAGTAACTTGACAGTAAAGTTTATCTGCAATAAAAATAATTACTAACATTTATGGAATGCTTATTAGGAGTCAGCTGGGAGAAAATATTTGTATTGGTAACACAGAAAGGACTAGTACCCAAAAGATGCATAATATCCAGGAATCCCTATAAAATAGTTTTGAAAAACAATAATTTGGACAAAAAGAGCTAGAAAACTCACTGAAGACAAATGGCATATAAACATGAAAAAACAAGTTCAACCTTATTATGTGGTCAAAGAAAAAAATTAAAATTATAAATAGAATTTTTTTCTTTTCAAATATAAAAAGCAATTTGGGAAAATGTATCAGTAGTGGGTAAGTAAAAGTGACATAACATTTTTGAGGCCATCTTTCAATTTTAAATGCATATAACTCTTAAAACTAATATGTTCTTTTTTAAGGGTTTATTATGAAGAATAAAATTCTTCAAGTACCGACTTAGTATTTACAACCTGCTGTTATATAAAAAATTAAATCATAGAACAACATGAAAAGTTCCTATGTTACTTTCCTTTTCCTTTTAAAAGGTACCTATCTTGGGGGACCTGGATGGCTCAGTCCCTTCTGTCTGCTATCTGCTCAGGTGGTGATCCTGGGGTCCTGAGATCAAGCCCCGTGTGGGACTCCCTGCTCAGTGGGAAGTCTGCTTCTCCCTCTGCCTTCCACTTGTGCTCTTTCTCTCTCTCTCTCTCAAATGAATAAAAATTAAAAAAAAAAAAAGATACCTGTCTTTCTCCCACTTACTTATCTCAACATATTTTGTTAACACTGTCACCTCAAAGGTAGAAAGCAGAGAAATTATATCTTCTATGTAAACTCTGCATTATTTCAGTTTTTGCATTAACCAGGTGTTACTTATATCTAAGATTGTGTTAGCTCAAAGTAGCAGTGGCTTCAACAAGATAGAAATGTAGATCTCAAAAAAAAGAAATGAAGGTTTCTGGCAACTCAAGGCCAGTATGAAACTTTGAAGTCATCATGAACCCGGATTCCCACTTTTTTTTTTTTTTTTTTTAAGATTTACTTATTTTAGGGAGAGAGAAAGAGGAGAGAGAGAGTACACAGGGGTGGAGGGGCAGAAAGAGAAGGAGAGAGAGAATCTCAAGCAGACTCTCCACTGACTCTGGAGCAGGACCCAAGGCTTAGTCCCACGACCGTGAGACCATGACCTGAGCGAATCCAAGAGTCACATGCTCAACTGACTGAGCCACCCAGTACCCCAAATGCAGATTCTTTCTATCTTTTACTCCCCATCCCTTATATTGGCTTCCATCCTGTAGATATCCTCATGATTCACAGTGATTGCTAGAGCTTTAGCCATCCCATCCAAATTCCCAGCAACAGGTAAAAAAGGAAGGGCCAAAAGAGGGTTACTTTCCAGCTAAATCAATTCCCTTTCACAATCCTTTCTTAAGGCCTACCAAGCAGCACTTCTGATTATATTTCATTGGCAGAACTCAAATGGACACACCTTGCTTTGAGAAAGGTTATATAGTGTGGTCTTTTTTACCTGGAAGCATTATTTTCTTTACTAAAATCAGGGGAAGAAGGGAAAATTTTTTGTTTTCCCCTGAAAGAAGGGGAAAATATATGTTGGGGTAGACATCAAATAGATTCTGTCATAGAAATTTTTTCAACAAGCTGAACTACAATTTCTATTAATGTGTGCACACACATACACATGCGATCTTTATTGTATATGTCTGTTTTGTGTAATTAACACTTAAACTTGGATTCCCTGTAAGATTTTTAGAAAGAATTTATGCTGTTCACACTTATTAAACCATGGATTTGGCTTTGTTATTCAGGATATATCATTAAAAACTAGTCATTTCCTGAATTGTCATGAATGTTACTTCAAGGTCTTTGGAGATAGATAGTACTGTTGAAGTCACACTTGCATTGCTTATTAGCTGTGTGGCTGTATGTGTCCCTGTTGTTCTCTGTGCACACTCCATTTTTGTATATTTCATACTGCATTGCGGTTTGAGATTTATAGGCAAGTAAAGCCCAAATGTGAGCTCCTCGAAGAGCAAGAACTATCTTATTCAGAATGAGTGATTATTGAATATGTAAAATGAAAATTGTTCTGTTGAGGACATGTATAGAATGTACTGGAATTTTATAATTATGCCAAAAGGAGAATTAGAAATATATTTTTTTTAATAATAGAAGTATTGCTGGAATTAACATAAAGTTCCTCAAAGGAGGTGATGCCTAATTTCTTCATATGTAAAATGTAGATTAACTACTTCACTGGGATGTTTTAAGGATTCAGTAAATTAATATTTGTAAAAGCATGTATATAGTAATATTTAATTACTGATAGTGGTAGGATTTTCTCCAAACTCACACGTCTTATTCCGTCTCAGATTTCTAATCGTTTCATGTTTGTTAATTTTGCTGTCCCAAGTATTTTTTATAAAAGCCGTTTCTTTTAATTCATTCTCTACTGCCTTAACTCAGTGATATGATTTTAATTTATATAGTCAATACATCGATCTCACATAAAATCGGAAAGAAGTAAAATGCATTATCTTAAAATTCACTAACACTTAGTGACCATATATGTGATTTTAGAAAGCATGTGCTTAAAAGAGATTATGACATGTTATAGAGTGAAGAAAGTTAACATTTCAAAGGGAAAAGAAGAAGCCCAAGGCCTAGAGAAGTATAAAGTAGAATAAGGGACACGATGTCATAAAAGCAGAGAGGTTAAAGGATTAGAAGAGAAAACAGGTATTGGAGAATCTCTTAAAGGTGTTCAGAAAGTTCAAGAAAACTGAGTTTGTTGGAATTTACATGGTGGAGATCCTTAAAAGAGTGTTAATGAAGAGCAAAGAACCCAGTCCATATTTATTAAGGGGTAAGTTAAATAGTAGAATCTAAGATACAGGTTTTCCATTTAAGAAATTTTACCATCATCAGGAAAAAAAAAGAATGAACTTAATGGGTTTCATAAAAGCCTCTTTAAGATGGGGGTACATCTGAGGGGATTATGATAACATAACAGACCAAATTCTAGGAATTTCTTAGAACTGTGCAGACCGTGCATGATGGGATAGCCATCTGGGGGTCTTTGTTGATAAACTGTTAAAAACGTTTCTAGTGTGAATAGCCACAAACATTTTCAGTGCTTTTTTGTTGGTTGAGTAAACCGAAGAGCATGAATGCAAAAGCAAAATTTGATGCCAAATCACAGAAGTTGCCATAAACACAGAAGTTCCCCTAGTGAGGACACTGCCTGTGCCTGAATTTCATTTGTTTCTGCTGCTACCATTTCTTAATTTTTCCTGGTGACTAGCCAGATTAGAACTATGAATGAAGACAAACTGGTCTTGCCCAGATCATAGATGAGATATAGGTGACTTAGGTAAGTGGAGAAAATACTTAGGGGTTTGATGTGATGACCTGGTCTGATCTGGTCTATCTTAGAATGAAAAAGATGTGCTTATTCTTTGTCATGGGGGTTTGCAACCTTAGTATATGCCTAAATCTACAGCTGCTCCTCATTTTCCAGATGGCATCTATGGCTGGGAGTACTTTTTACCATCTGCACTTCTCAAAGAGTTTGTGAACTCTCTCTTTTAATTATTGGAAATGGAAAAACTAATTGGTAAAGTGGTTAAATGATATAAAAGATTTTAAAAATTAAGTTAGAGCTTTTTACATTCTATTTAACTTTTTAAATAAGGTCAATGCTTTAAGTACTTTTTGACTTTCATCTTTGCACACCTACAATCTTTGATATTTGCAGTACTCCAGAATACTTTGTAATAACTATTTGTACATTGACTGGTACTTTGAGCCAAATTCCAAAACTCTTACCTCCTTCCAATACTGTACTGTTTTTGACATATGCATAGAGCAGCTAACACTGAATGAATGCAGAGTACAAACTTATGTGAATTGTTCCATTCATCCAATAATGTTTTCAAGTTGGTAAGGTACAGTGTCATGATTTGTAGAAGTAATTGAGAAAAACAGACATTTTATGTGTTGCTCATGTTTTTATATACGTAAAATATTGAGATAGTGGGAGAAGCAATTTCCCATTTAAGTAATACTTTTTTAACTAGCTGAGCATAATAGGAGTGACATCTGACTCTTCTTCCAGTTTTATGAGTCATAAATGTATTTTCTTAATGATATGTTGTAAATAAGTATCCTCTAATAATCTGTAGATATAGTACTTATTCACCATCTTTTCTCTTTAGGCAGGTTCTACTGGGGAAAATTCTCTAGATAGTTTGTCCATTTATAAAATTAGACACTTGCCATCTTTGCTCATTTTCAAGTTCTCTGTTTACAAAACTATTAAGAAGGTGTGAAATGCAGCCAAACTTCCCAGTTTATGGGAAATGTCTGATGATTGCATTTCCTACATGTTCATTGTTCACACATGAAGAAATTTGGCAGCTGCGAGATTATTAAGTTTAGAGTATCCAAATCTAACCCTCACTGGGATTTTGGTTTCCTGCTTTCCACCCCCACCATCTCATCTTTTATAATCATATTTGTGGTAAGTGCTGTGGTGGTATTTCTTAAGGTTGATGATCCTTCAGTTTTCTTTGTTTTCCACTTATCAGATGCTGTGAATAAATCATAGACCAGGAGTTCACCTGATTTAGAGTCCTGGCTTCAGACAGAAACATAACATACTCTAAAAGAGGTTCCTTCTCAATAAAGACGTTTTATGGTGGCACTGTTGTTGAGAGAGGGGGCAGTGATGGTAGCTAATCTATATGCTGTAATTATTTTGTAAGAACTTGGTAGAAAATTTATGGTCATACACGTAAGAGTTTGTAACTGAGAATAGGAGAAAATGGTTTGTGTATATTGTTTTGTTGATTTAATTTTTACTTGATTTGGCTTTTTATTCAAGTGAGTTTTTCCTGTTGAAAACTTCAGATTACTCTGTTTTCTTCATGATTACTAAAGATCAGTCATGGAAAAGTGAGATGTTTTGGTCTGAATACATGTGCTACTTTTAGAGATTTAAATATGTAGAATTATGAAGGGAGAAAACTATATAATTTGTTAAGTGGATCAAAAGGCAGCAGCTTCTTTGATCCTAAGAGCTGCCGATAGTTTTATAGATACTGGGTGTGACAGTTGACAAGAAAAAGGAGACCAAAAAATGGGAAGTTGGGGCAGAGGTGTAATAAAAGTAGGACAAGGAAGAGAAGACAATAGGACTAGTTAGCACCATGGTGCCATAAGCAACTGCCTTAGTTACTTCTCTCCTCCACTTTGGCCATCCCTCAAAGAATTCTGTAACAGTTTCCAGATGGTGAATACTACCATGTGGTGGTCCAATTTGACATATTCAATGTCTTTTATGTATGTATTAAGTCTGTTTTCAAAATGAGGGTGGTAGGGTGCCTTGGTGGCTCAGTTGGTTAAGTGTCTGCCTTCGGCTCTGGTCTTGATCCTGGGATCCTGGGACCGAGCTCCATGTGGAGTTGGGGGTCCCTACTCAGTCGGAAGCCTGCCTTTCCCTCTGCCACTCCCCCTTCTTGTGCTCTCTTATGCTCTCTCTCAAAAATTAAACAAATTTTAAAAATTAAAAAAAAAATAAATAAATGATGGTGGTAATAGTTTTTATTACACTTAAGGTTATTTGGAAGATTAGCACACTTTCTTTTTGTTTAATAAGTCACATGAGTAAAAGGTTCTGTGAATGAAAATTATGATCACCATTGTCTTCAGTGAGTATTCTGCAGTGGAAAAAGTAGATTTAGAATTTGAAACTCTGTCCTTTGTGTTTCATTCACAGGCTGTAGAAGAAGAAGATAAGATGACACCTGAACAGCTGGCAATAAAGAATGTTGGCAAGCAGGTGAGGTATACCGTAATAGGTTACGCAGTCGCATAATAGTGCGCTCTTGTAGAGTTAAAACTGTTTTAGGACCTGTATGATTTTTTCCCCGTTTGTTCACTCTACATTTTTCTTTTGTCATGTAGATATGATGCTAATTTTAAAGGTCACTGAATTACTTGATGTCAAATTCTGTTTGCCATATATAGTGAAGTCACAAATAGATCTGTGAGGTACTGTCTTTAGTGAAAATAATTTACTAGAAATACATTAAGAAACTTATATCCTGAGTTAATTTTTCAGGTATTATTTTTACTTGAAATAATATTATCAGTGAAGATAATAGAATGGTTTATTTCTTACATTTGTAACAGTTTTTTAAATGATGCAGTTTGTCAGTATTGTAGGCTTCAGTATGTAGGTAATGTTCCTGAGAAGGCTGAGAGCACCATTGGATTATAGTGAGTGAAGAGAAAGGGTTTTAAGTATTTGCTCTTTCACATTTCCAAGATGAAATATATATTTTAGTTCCTATTTTCTGAGGGTTGGGGGAACACACCAACCAATTAAAAGAATCTACAGATTAATTAGACTGTTTTTTAAAGAATGTTGATTACATTTTTTTCATTTCATGGAACATGGTTATCATATTGCTGATGTTGGCAGAATCTTGATATTTCAGATGCAAGACACTAAGCTGTCTTTGCTTTCAGCCATCCTACCATATGCTCTGATCCCATCACATCTCACAAGCTATGTAGGTTTGGGCCAGGACCATTCTTGGATGGGAAATCTCTAAGAATCACCCAGCTGCCACAAGAAGTAATGTAGATAACTGAGGGAAGTGTGTTATCAATTCACTATACAACTAGTTACTCCAACAGCACAGTAGGGGCAAAGGTCTGACATAAATATCATAATTAGTGAAATTAAATCTCACTACATTCTGAATATTATAATGTAAAAACAGCTAGAACTCTCCCCAAACAAAATGAACTGTAGTTCATCTTATTCTCTCATCCTGTGTGATCTAGTTACCTAGTCTTTTCCTACTACTTATTGTAGTCTAATATATGTTACTAGATCACCAGCTTGGAGTCTTGCACTTTATAGAACCCACTGTTTTTTGTATAAATGCCTCTGAGGCTACCATGTAGATTTTATTTTAACAGCAACAAATAAAAGGTCTTAATTAAAAGTGATGCTGAAAAATATGGAATGGGCAAAGATGAATAATCAGTATCATTTTTCGTAATCTGTCTCTTCACTGGTTTAGCCTGTTGCGTGGCAAAAGCAACACTGTCTGTAATGGAATCAGATCACTATCTTTTTCTCCTGCCAGTCTTTCTCAGATACTTCCACCTAAAATGTCCTAAGGCTTATTCCTGAAATAAAGAAAGTGTAATACGTGGTCTAATTACTTGAAATTATTTGTAGCATGTTGCATCTCTGGGTTCTTTAAGGAAATCAAGCATGTATTGAAATTGTAATTTAGAAAAGAACAGCTAAGAAATAATTCCAGTGATGAGCATTTATTTAAAGTTAGGAGTCTTGGGTATTGTAGCAATACCCACACAAAAATAATGCTTTAATTGAGAGTTTAATGTGCAATATATATATTTTAAAGCTTTCACATTTAGCTGAAATATTTCATTCATTCATTCACCTCAGCCTTAAACATAAATTAAGCATTTTAATTTAACTTCATTTGTTACAATGTTATTTTAAGCCTCACTTTTTAACTCACATGTTTCAAATATAGATTTGATCAGGTTTCAGTTAAAAGATTGTACCTATATATTTTTCTGATACTTTATTTTTTCCAAATACCTACAGAAAATATGTATTCTTAACATTATTTTGTACATATTATATAAATGTAAAATATGTGTATCCTAACATTGTATTTAAATTTTTAAACAAGTAACAGTGACTTTTGATCTAAGAATATTTCCTAAATCATTTAATGCACTTTTCCCTGAAATATTAAAGTTATACAGGAATTAAATTTAAATTAAAATTACAGAGGAAGTGATGAGAAAGAATTCGCATTGACTCTTACCTGTTGGTATGTCTGCTTTGAGTAATAAGAACCCCTCAGATAGTCAATAAATATGAATGGCAGAAAATATGCACACGTACTTGGGCTTATGCACACTTATAAATGCTTATACTTTGTTTTTAAAAATATTGGATGCTGCGGCTGTATAGAATTCCTTGTTACTCTTTATAATTTCTGGTATAGAGTTATATAGCATTGATTGTGTAAATCAGTTTTTCATTGTGTAATCCATTATTTTATCAGGTACTTAATTTTTTAATACATTTAGGAATCTTAAGGATATAACAATATATTAGGAAAATTAAATTGTAAAATATATATAAATTTGTGTTTGGCTTTCTTTACCAGTTTCAACTACTTAAACTAAGTAATTCTTCTATCAGTAATATGGCTCTTTTTTTCTTTTTCTTTTCTTTTATTTAGGACCCCAAACGTCATTTGGAGGAACATGTGGATGTACTTATGACTTCAAATATTGTCCAGTGTTTAGCAGCTATGTTGGATACTGTCGTATTTAAATAAAACAATGCAAAAAGCTATTGGTGATACTTCCAGCATATATTCCTCTATTGTTCCTAATGCTCAAAATCAAGGGACCTCTGAAGGTGTGTTTGGTTAAATGTAAGACATCTGGCATCATTTGCAGCACTGTAACACCTTCAGTCTCAGTTGTGCAATTACTTCTGTTTCTTTAGTCAGGGTCTTTGCAGATTCCAAAGTTGTATAAGAATACATCAAAGTGGACAAATTTTGTTAAGATCCCATTTAATATTTGAAGAAATCAGTAACACAAATATATTTTGATTGTTGCTTACAAAATAAAATACATTTACAATCTATGTCTCCTGAGGTTTTTTGGCACTGGGTGGAATTGATAGAATAACATTTGACAGTGCTCTCGAAATCTCACACAAAGATACATTTCTCTTTGCAATTTAAGATCTTATAACACATAAAACATCAATGTGATAACAAAACTTCACAAATGTAAAGTCTTGCTACACCATTAGTGAGTAACCCGAAAAAAAATGTGGACATTTTATTAAAACTATCTGTGGCAAATTAATATTTTATAATCAATATCTTAACATATTATACTTTCCAGCGTTTCAGAGGAGTACATTTAAGAAGAAAAAGAGGACAATGTTAATTCAGACTTTTTTTTTTTTTTAAAGAGTACATTCTACCAGTGTTGAGACTATCTGGGAGTTGCCTGCTGCAAACTCCACTAGACTTTTAGCTAAGACTGCCATAGAAGGTATATAATCTCTTCAAAGCAAATTAAGAAAAGTCACCATAATGTGAGTTTAGTATCATGAGCACGTAAGAAATAATTTCTTGTTGTTTTCTCTCATCTTTCCCAAATTAACTTGAAAGTACTCAGTGTTTTGAGAAAGACAAAAATTTGACTAATGGCAGGTTTTATAGATGACCTTATCCCTCAACCTGTTTCTAACCCGATATACATAAATAACTGCCCCTGTTAATACTCATGGCACAGCACCATTCTGGGTACACTAAGGAGTATGGGAAAACATGAAGGTAGATTTAATTCTTGTTTGTACCCTTTGTGAAAATATGGTAAAAATGTTTGTTTCTAAGGCTTCATTAAAAGAGGGTTTTACTTTGAGGACTTGGAATTTAGACTTAACCCCTACTAGAGGTGGTAGAAATGTGGTAGACCAAATTACTGTCCTATTTGAACAATTCTAGGCTCTTATTGATTGCCTAATGAACAGTTACCAGAAACTACAAGAAATGGCTTAAATTCCTACTGTGTTTCACAGTCTCTTTTTTGGTGGAATAAGAGGTATTCTGAGCATTTGTTTGTCCTATGGCTTTTTCTCTTATATGTAGTCATAGTATGTTTTATGTAGGACATGTAATATGTATTAATTTAATTGCTGAGATTACAACAGCTAACCTTTTACAATTAAAATATAAGTGGAAGTTAGCCGAAGTTTTCCTTTTGCCTAATTTAATCTTGGTGTGCAGACTTCTTTGGGGTACATGATTTTTCCCTTTACATAAATAGGGTTCTATGATTCATTTCACAGATATTCATTAGAGCTAGTCAAGATTTTTTTCATACAGTATGCCCTTAGAAGAAGGCCTCAATAATCCAGAGGCTCTTCTCAACATTCCATTTGAAATACTTCCTTTTGTTTTTCATTTTATTTTGCTGAAAACATCTCCTGAGGAAGCTTGCACAATGCCTGCCTTTTGTTCTTATTTGATCACCTCATCGTCTTGCACTCCCCACAACCAGTACCACATTCTCCTACTTGCTTCATGTTGGAAACACTCCCAATTTCAAAACCTTACCAGGATCCCTCCTAGCAAAAACCTGCATTTTCTTTTGAGATTTGGAATGGATGAAAATTCGGATGCCCTGAGTCTTGTTGAACACTTTTGTCCTGGAATGTACAGCTATTTTAGCAGCAGTCTGATGGCTCAGGTCCAGTTGGGCATTGAAATGACTTATTTAATCACAAGCTCAATAAGGTGTGTATGTGCTTATGTGCGCATCTTTACCCATCTATTATGCAGCGTTAAAGCAGCGCAAGAACCCAAACTCCTGCTTGCCTCTAGTACAGAGATATCCCTGCTTTCCTCTTTGACTAACATGGGGCCACTAAAAGATCCAACCTCAATATACAGTGTGATCTGCCTGGACCAGGAGCACCTCACTCTTCTGGGAGCTCATTATATATACACAATCCAGGCCCCCACTCCAGACCTGAATCAAAAATCAAGAATCCTGGCATGGTTCATATGCACTTTAAAGTCTGAGAATCCCTGCTGCACGCAAGTATGGCTCAAGAGCAGGTGTGCTGATCTTGAGGGAAGTTAGTTTTCCCTTTTGAGCTTATGTAAGTTCAAGATACAGCCTGTAATGAGGAATCACTGAATTTAGTACTGACAATCTAAAGTCAGAATGCACATTTATCTCCTATTCCAATTCCTTAAAAACTGAGGAAGGTGCACTCTATTCCTTTTCTACACTTTAACACTTCAGTTTTGCATTCTTCATTCTTTAAAAAGTTAATTCAGGATGCCACGAATGAGAACGCCTTCAAGAGCCTTTTTGGCTACCTACTTAAGGCTCTTGTCCCACTGAGAAAGGGGTGGAGGGTAACCTTGGAAGCAGGGTATAGAGAGGCGCTCAGAGACAGAGGTTAATGGTCGAAGAAAGGAGAAAACAAGAGCCAAAGTTGGGCAAAAACCACTCAGGAAAAATGGTGGTGAAAGGTGAAGGGCAGAAAAAACAAGTGTCAAATAGTATAGCTCCTGTCCCCTCCCCCGCACCCCGATGCCTCAACAGCCAAGGCCCTGCTTGTTGATGAAGCTTCATGGCCAGGAGCTGAGATTTGCTTCCGAAGACAAAAATGGGCCTGGCTGTATTTTTCTCTCAGAAAACGGTCTCGGCTTCAGTCGGACATCTGGTCACCCACTTGCCCAGTCCAGGGCCGTCGGCGCTGGGTCTGGCTCGTGGCGCCCTGCTGGAGGCCACAGCTGGTGCCCTCTGCAGCCAAGGCGCCCAGCCCGCCTTGGGGGGTGGGGGCTGGGGGGGACTCAGGCTGGGCTCCGCGCTGACCGTTCGGCCCACGAGGCAGCGCTCTTTAAAAAGGCGTCCGGCTAGGCGGAAGGCGAGTCTGGTTAACCCCTCTCTGCCCAAGTCTAGGACCCACCCAACGTCCCCAGAGCTGCTCTCCGTCAGGGAGGTGCCGAGCCCCAAGGAGGACTGACCGGGCGGAGGTTCCCGGGCCGTGCCTCTGCCACCAGAAGAGTGTGTGCCCCTGGCGTCTGCGCCAGCGCGGCTCTCCCCAAGCTCCCTGAGTCTCCTGGGCGGCGGCTGCCTCTCGGGACCGCCGGGGAGCTGGGCAGCCTCCGCTCAGGCCGCTCGGGGACGCGAGACAATGAACCAGAGCCGGGCGGATGGCCGGGCGCGGGGAGGGCCGCTCAGGCTGCCAGCCCGAGCAGTGCTCGGCGCGGAGCCCGCCCGCCTGTCGGCCAGCCTGCGGGGCCCAACTGAGCTCCCGCCGCGCTCCTCCTCCTCCTTCCCGCGCAGCTCGGCGTCCCGGGGAAAGCCGCGGGAGGGCAGATTGGCGGGTGCCGCCGCCGGAAGCAACTTGGGGCGGATAAAGCCTCTGCGCTCTCGGCCCTCTGGTCCAGGGCTGGGTTCCTCTCCAGAGCCAGAACTGGGAGATTTCTTCCGACATCCCAGGGTCGCTTTGGGCCTCGTGCTATTTATTTGTGCCAACATCCTTTTAAATTGGTGATTTTCTCTGTTCCTCCGCTGATTCTCCCTCATTTTAAACTTACTGGCATGTTTTTTTTCCCTCCCCTCCAGATTATATAAACGTTGCACACACACGCACACACACACACACACACAGACACACACACGTCTTCGGTATCGATCACTGCGTTGACACCACTTCCACTCTGTCTCCCCAGATCAGCGCTTCCAGCGAACCCATTTGCACGAGGACTCGGCCCTTTCTTTTCCTGGCGAGGCTTTTGAACCTTGTCGCCAAGCCAGTACCTCAGAGAGAAGGAAGTGCAGTGGGACGCGCTGCACGCATGGCGTCTGCCCCCAGTTAGATGCTCTTCAGATAATCGGCAACCAAGCTCGCTGATAAAATATTTAGGAAAGACCTCGTAAACATCACTGCAAATACATTAAGGCACTTCAGCCCGACAGCTTATGATTATTTCAAAACTTAAAAAGGTGATCATGGATTGTTACTGTTTCTGTGCTCAAGCAAGAAACCGAACCTTCCCGAGGTGGGTGGATGGGTGGGTGAGTTGCAGCTTTTCGCCCCCACCTCTCCCCCCCCCCACTTTCATCGCTGTGGCTCTCAGCACCAGTGATTTATTTATTTATGTATGTAGTTAAAAAGGTGTGCTTGGTGGGGGGCGGTTCGCGGAGGACACGCAGGACCTGCTCACAAAGGACTGGCTCAGGTGTTATGTGCTTCTGTATTAACTGGAAAAGACAGACTCTGGAACTTTTACAGGGCGAGAAGAGGCCACCGGCTCGCGCTTTGTATACTTTGCACTTGAAATCGTTACATTCAACTGAATATTTGGCTCATTCAGATCCGAAAAGTCTCCTAGCATCATCGAATTCCCTCCTCCGCCCCTCGGCTCGAGAGGAGGGAGGTGGGGGGAAGGTAGGAAAATGTTTAGTAAATTGCACATCTTTGAATCTTCCTAAAGCAGTGGTCACAAAGCTTAAAGGTGACACAACAGTGCTCACGTAAAGCCAACACACATTCCCCACCCCCCAAGCCAACAATAAAATCATCCCCTTCAATTTGCCATGATCGTCGCGACCAGGAGCCAGGTGATTATCCTAATTAATGTCTATCTAATTAAATTACTGTCAGCAGTTAACCAATGGCAGGAGCCGTTTCATCGGCTGCACAAGCAGCAAGATCAAAAGTGAGCCTTTTCTGATTGCTGCATAGTGTCAATTGGCCAATCTCTTCTCCCAGGGAAAAAAAAAAAGTAAATCAAACCTTTGAGAAGCATTTGCTGGTTGAAGTGCTTTCTGTCTAGTGAGGGGGTCTGTGGATTTCTAGTTTATGATAAATAGGACTTTAAAAACCAGGGACAGGAGGGCGAGTGTTCAGGTTCTAGAGCTATGCAGCTGGAGCACTGCCTTTCTCCTTCTATCATGCTCTCCAAGAAATTTCTCAATGTGAGCAGCAGCTACCCACATTCAGGCGGATCTGAGCTTGTCTTGCACGATCATCCCATTATCTCGACCACTGACAACCTGGAGAGAAGTTCACCTTTGAAAAAAATTACCAGGGGGATGACGAATCAGTCAGATACAGACAATTTTCCTGACTCCAAGGACTCACCAGGGGACGTCCAGAGAAGTAAACTCTCTCCTGTCTTGGACGGGGTCTCTGAGCTTCGTCACAGTTTCGATGGCTCTGCTGCAGATCGCTACCTCCTCTCTCAGTCCAGCCAGCCACAGTCTGCGGCCACTGCTCCCAGTGCCATGTTCCCGTACCCCGGCCAGCACGGACCGGCGCACCCCGCCTTCTCCATCGGCAGTCCCAGCCGCTACATGGCCCACCACCCGGTCATCACCAACGGAGCCTACAACAGCCTCCTCTCCAACTCCTCACCGCAGGGCTACCCCGCGGCCGGCTACCCCTACCCACAGCAGTACAGCCACTCCTACCAAGGAGCCCCGTTCTACCAATTCTCTTCCACGCAGCCCGGACTGGTACCCGGCAAGGCGCAGGTGTACCTGTGCAACAGGCCCCTCTGGCTGAAATTTCACCGCCACCAAACGGAGATGATCATCACCAAACAGGGAAGGTAATGCTACATTCTTGGCAGTCGCTGCTCCAGGCACGGCCCGGGGGCAAGTGCGCCGGATTGTGACTAATCCCGGTAGCGATGTTTTGGGGTCGGGAGCGGAGTGGAAGGCGCTCTGGTGAGCCCTGGAGTTGGCTGGTTTTGGAAAAAGGGAAAGTGGAAGGTATAACCGCCGCGGTGGTGTTGGTAAGGGGGTTTCCGCTCTAGAAAGGTGGTCAGAGAGCCTGTCAGGGGCTGGAGAAAGGCGAAAGAGAGGGAGAGTCCGGGCCTGCAGCTGGGAAATTGTAGGGACGCATCAACGCCCGGAACCAAGGACGGTGAAGGTGCGGGTCGCCAACCTCACTCTCCACCTGGGCAGTGACACCTGCCGACTCCCCACTCCAGCTAACCCACGGATCTCCCCGACTCCATCCTCACATCTTTTCCTCCCCCCACCACCCCTTCTCTAACCCAGCAAACATTCGCTCATCCACGCTGGAAGAACAAGTTTTGCTTTGCTATCTGGCGCCGCGCTTCTTGCATTTAATCTTTAACATTTACGTGTTTTTTCCCTCTTGTTTTCTCCCCCCCCTTAATTTAAATAGGCGCATGTTTCCTTTTTTAAGTTTTAACATTTCTGGTCTCGATCCCACGGCTCATTACAATATTTTTGTGGATGTGATTTTGGCGGATCCCAATCACTGGAGGTTTCAAGGAGGCAAATGGGTTCCTTGCGGCAAAGCGGACACCAATGTGCAAGGCAAGTCCTTCCAATTAACACATTTTCCTGACACTTATTTAGGTGAGAATGATTAATTAAAGCCTTTGTGGACTGGCTCGAGAGACTTTTAAAACGATCGGCCAATGACTTCTAAAAGGAAACGAGGGGGATAGGGGGACAGACTGAGCAGCGAGAAGGGGGAGGATTATGCAAAAGCTATTTTAATCATCTCCAGTTAATAGGAAGAAAGCGAGGCCTAAAAAACCCCCAGCTAATGGGCCTCACTGTGGAATAAGGTGTGTGTGTGTGTATGTGTGTGTGTGTGCGCGCGCGTGTGTCGTACGTGGTGAGGAGTTGGGACTGGGCAGTGCCCGGGGCATAATGTAAACAACATATTTCTTTCTCTAGGAAATCGGGTCTATATGCATCCGGATTCCCCCAACACGGGGGCTCACTGGATGCGCCAAGAAATCTCTTTTGGAAAATTAAAACTTACAAACAACAAAGGAGCTTCAAACAACAATGGGCAGGTCAGTGGCTCAAGCGCTCCTTCCCCCCCCCCCACCCCCACACATCTCTCGCTAACATCCACTCCATTCGTTTAAATCAGCATGAGAAAATGGACATATGTTTCTTTGCTTCATTAACAAGCCTTTTTCAAAATTTTATTTCCACACTCCTATAAAGTTGTTCTTGCCCCCCGCGCAATTCCCGAGTTCCCGACCTTCCCAAGAACTGTACAAATACTCGACTGATTTCGAGAAGGAAACCCACAAGATCGGGGATTGTAAAAATCTTTGTTCCTCCTAAAAGGAGGGCTAGGCGGATCGGGAGGCCCTGGCGACCAGGCAGTTGGGTTCGGTTTTCCTCCGGGGCTCCGCTGATCTTTGCTCGGGGAGGAACCAGGGCTGGTCCTGCCCCAGCTAGCCAGTCACCAGCCGGGCGAGTCCCGCGGTCAGTTAGCCGCGGCTGCGGGCTCCAGCCAGCCCCGGCACGGCCCGCGGCCCCAGCCCAGCGCACACTGACCGCGCTAACGCGCCGCCCCGCGCTCCCCTTTCTCTCCGCCGGACAGATGGTGGTTTTACAGTCCTTGCACAAGTATCAGCCCCGCCTGCATGTGGTCGAAGTGAACGAGGACGGCACGGAGGACACCAGCCAGCCTGGCCGCGTGCAGACATTCACTTTCCCCGAGACCCAGTTCATCGCCGTCACCGCCTACCAGAACACCGATGTAAGGAGGCCTGGGGGCTGGGCGCGCGGCGGGCGGCTGCGGCTTCACCCCGCACCAGCCCGCAGCCCCGGCCATCCTCGGTTCGGGCACTAACATCAGCAACAGCTGGTTCTGATGCGCCTTTTAGGAGGAGGGTTAGGGGCCTGCCGGGCACCTTCTCTGAATACCTTGCCGGTGGGAAAACGCTTCCTATTCGTCTCCATCGCTGGTCACACGGGCCATCTTTGAGGGGCCCAGGATTTCTAGTAGGGTCTCTTTTGGGAATTTTAATTCAGTTATCAAACTAGAAGAGATTTAAATTGCTTTCTCCCCCCCGACCCCCTACCCAAGACTCTTTTTTTTTTTTAAGTCCTTGTTCCATTTAGAGAACAAGCAGATTTTCTCCTGCATTTTATTATTGGCAAGCTTTGGCATTATCTAAAAATAAATAAATAAATAAATAAAGTCTCAGCATTGATGGCTAAAATAAACAAACGTCACTTTTTGGGCGATCAAAAGAACAGAACATTCACATATCTAAAAAGTACAATAAATCGAATTACTGGAAGCTGTGGAGTGAGTTTTTTTAGCACTTGAACCTCTTCAACACTTGCAAGTTCGCCAAAACTTATTTTACTTCTGTTGATTTGACGAGTAGGAGTGACGGTGTTTTTTTTTTTTTAACTTAAATGGAAGTATCAAAAATGAAAATATGCATTTATTTTAAATTAAAGCTGATTTTAAGATGCAGTTATGGGCTCTTGAGGTTGTGAATCAGAAGTGACCAACTTTTTAAAAATGTGGTGAAACACTTAAATAAGCAACATTTGGTGATGAATTCAAGTGCCCCTTAAAGATTTGTCTTTTTGTAACAAGTATTTTTAAAATGTGCATGTGAGCTGACCTAGAACACGTAGGAGAGCTAATTGAAAGCAATCCTTTAGTGTTAGGCATCATTAATTTAAACATGTTCCTCATAACTTTCATGATACGTTCTCTTTTTTCCCTTTCTATTCATTCCCTCCAATTTTTCCCTTGCTCCCTAATGAAATTATGGGCCATAGGCTCCTGTAAAAAGTGGTGATACATTCATGAACACCTAGTCCACCTACCCAGAAGGTGAGACTATATTAATCATTTTTTTAATCTTTTCTAGATCACACAATTGAAAATAGATCACAACCCCTTTGCAAAAGGATTTCGGGATAATTATGACACGTAAGTAGTTTTGCACCTTCCTTCTCAAATAGTTGTGGAATTGGGCTTTAGGTCAAAGGTGTATTGTTCTGTACAAGGCTGTTGGAAGCTCAAGTGTGTGAAGACAAGTCTGTTTCCAAGGTCTTCCCTTGCTTTTTTGTGGGCTCCCTTTCTTTCTGGTGACTTTCTGGCTTGGTGTTTTTGTGGTTTGGGTCAAAGATTTCCTCCACTTATTTTTATCTTTCTTATGAATTACAAAGTTGTTGGCGGGCCTCTGGGGCTGGCTGACTGGTGAAGCTGCCCTGGCTCCTGGGTGCGGGAGCTGTATGTGTCGCTGCAGATGCTCAGCTCAGATTGTCTGTGTCTGAAACCGCCCGGTTCTGCCGGAAAGTGCATGTGGCTCTGGCAGTTGTTACATTCTCCTTGGCATATGTGACTTTTATTTACCCATTTCCAAGTTTTGTGTAATAGCTTTTCCTGTTTAAGTTTACTATGGACTGAATAAAAATGTGCACCCACCTTAGGCAAGGTCATGAGCAGAGCCGTTGTTACAGTTATTTCAGGCTTTGGGAAGGACCCAGGTGCTGTTGCTGTGTATTATTTATAAGCTTCAAAAGAAAAATATTTCCTTTTATCTTTTGCATCTAGGTGTGTTTTAATTAAACATGTTGGTGCCCCTTTCTCCAGGCTTCCCTTACTTGTGTCTTTTCTATCAAAATGATGTTCTCTGGGGGACAGCAGAAGATATAAACTTAGTGCTTGTTCTCAGTGCTTGTTCTAGCATTCTTGCTCAGAGTTCAGATATAGTGCCCAAGAGTTCAGATAGTGTTATATAGCAAAATCAAAATCTGGATTGTCGGAATCTCCCCACTTTTATTCTGACCATCAAAGGGAAGGGTACATGAATTTTAATTTCATGGCTTGCATGAAGTGTCTGGGATAGAGCTACAAAGTCGAAGTTGTCTTTGACCAGAAATAGATTAATTTTGTGGAGAAATAGACAAGTGGCTGTTTCTATTCTGTCTCCAGGTAGATAACAAACTTCCCCCTGGATATTTTTTATGAAAAACTAAAAAGAGAGTCATTGATATTTCCGCCTATATCTGTCAGGTGCCTCCCTTAAAAGTAGTTTTGAGGAAGCAAGGCTCATCAAGATGATTCCCCAGAATAAAAACTCAGCTATTCTAGTCCTCACAATCTAAAAATGTGGACCCGGCACTGTGGGAAGTGTGTGGCCCAGGAGGCCAGAGATACTGGTCTCTGTACTAGGGGGTCTTGTAGGTTTTGAGCTTTTAATTCTGTTGTGAACATCTGTTCCAAAGCATTTTATTTTGCACAGATCAATTCGGTAATCCCAAGTGGGTTGGGACCTGGATGGGCATCTAAACTGTATCTTTTGCAGGCTGTTTTTTTTTTTTCTTTTTGAAATATTGTGGTAAACAGAGAAGATATTTGCACCTTGCTGGTTATGTTCCCTTCCTGCCTCCCTCTACTTATCTCAACCTGGAATTAAATTTCAGGAGGGAAATTTTGTGTGGTAAGAGAATGGACCTGCATCACCCTCACACACCCTTCTCTGGCTGACTTCTGTGGGAAAAGTCGCTTCTTTTTGTTTCTTAAGATGTATATTTTCCATAAAAGCTTCCTTATCTATACAAATGGAGACTAGTTTTTAGGGGGCAGGGGAGAGCAGAATGGCTTATGCCACCCACCCTTTGCCCTTTTATGCCGATATTTTGAGCATGGATCACTTTTGGAGAAACAGGGTGAGCAGTAAGAGTTCAGGGGAACTAGAAGGTTGCTTGGCCACTCACCAGGGAATCTCTTCCCCAAAGAATTAAGGTCTGACAAGACTGAGGCTCTCTCTCAAAACAGTGTGTTGATTAAAGATTAAAACATTTATGTGTGAGCTAAATAAAAAGGGAGGCATGTGTCTGTGTAGGAGAAAACACTTCTACCAATCTTGATCCAATCTCTGGTTCTTTCTCAATTCTAATGGGATTTTCTAGGCCCAGGGCCTAGATTAATCTTCATTTCACCTACGGTGATTCCCACTAACACAGTTACTGTCTGTGGGCAAGTTATTTAGCTTCCCTTTGCCTCAGTTTTCTCCTCTGTAAGGTGGGATAATAATGCTACATAACTGGGACGATTGTTGTGATGGTTAACTAAATTACTATCTACAGTCCTAGACAACAGTGCATGGCACACAGTCAAGTTGTATAAGGGTTAGCTATTATTGGATGGGAGAGTGCTTGGAGGAGCTTGATAATCACTGTGAGAATTTGTCCCAAAGGTGTTTTTTGTTTGTTCGTTCGTTTTGCTATTTGTCTTTTTAAAAATTTTTATTTTTATTTACTTACTATTATTAGTATTATTTACCAGTAATGGTTCAAAAGCTAGGACAAGGTCAGCATACAGAACCCTTTTTCTTGGAGCACCTGGCTGGCTCAGTCAGTAGAGCATGTGACTCTTGATCTTGGGTTCCACTCTTGACTCTTGATCTCATGTGGTCAGTTCAAGCCCCATGCTGGGCATAAAGCCTACTTTACAAAAAAAAAAAAAAAAAGTTTACATACCTCTTCTTTGTAAAAGAATTTTATTGATTGATGACTTCATTTCCAAGTAGAAATTCTTGTCAGTATTGGTAGAGGTGGGGATTAAAGGATCACACGGGGGAAACAATGGACAGTAAATACTGTGGAGGCTTCCAGCAGCAGTCCTCAAGTCTCAGAAGACTGGTGAAGCCCAGTCTTTGATGATTATTACCTGGATAGCCTACGTGTCTATCAAATGGAAGAAAGTGTTCTTCACAGAGTGAAGAAATGGGTATCTTGTTTATAAATATTGCCCAGAAACTCTCACTGCACAGAAAAGGCCCACTGAGCAAATAACACCGTAGTCCCTGGGCAAATCTGCCCTAATGTTCCTACAGACATTGGAGAAGTGGGATGAGACTCCCCTGCTGTGCTCTGCTCTCTGATCCCCTGTACAGCTGGCGAGAGAGAGAGGGGACAGGCAAGCCTTCCTCTTGATCTGTGTTTTGCCTAGCTCCCTGAATAGACAAATCGACCTCTTTCCAATTGCACGATTTATTTTATTTTGGGGAGAACGTCGGGCTGTGACCTTTTGTCCGACTCCACCCTGGACAGCAAGTTACAGATGGAGATTGTTGGGGTGGGCGAAAAGTGGAGGTGGCCTTCCCTTTGCCTCCCGAGGGGACCTCTCTGCCACCCCTCGGTTCTCTCTCTCTCTCCTTCCCTCGCAGGATCTACACTGGCTGCGACATGGACCGCCTGACCCCCTCGCCCAACGATTCCCCGCGCTCGCAGATCGTGCCCGGGGCCCGTTACGCTATGGCCGGCTCTTTCCTGCAGGACCAGTTCGTGAGCAACTACGCCAAGGCCCGCTTCCACCCGGGTGCGGGCGCGGGCCCCGGGCCGGGCACGGACCGCAGTGTGCCCCACACCAACGGGCTGCTGTCGCCGCAGCAGGCCGAGGACCCGGGCGCGCCGTCGCCGCAGCGCTGGTTTGTGACCCCGGCCAACAACCGGCTGGACTTCGCCGCCTCGGCCTACGACACAGCCACGGACTTCGCGGGCAACGCGGCCACGCTGCTCTCCTACGCGGCGGCGGGCGTGAAGGCGCTGCCGCTGCAGGCGGCGGGCTGCACCGGCCGCCCGCTCGGCTACTACGCCGACCCGTCGGGCTGGGGCGCGCGCAGCCCCCCGCAGTACTGCGGCGCCAAGTCGGGCTCGGTGCTGCCCTGCTGGCCCAACAGCGCCGCGGCCGCCGCGCGCATGGCGGGCGCCAACCCCTATCTGGGCGAGGAGGCCGAGGGCCTGGCCGCCGAGCGCTCGCCGCTACCGCCCGGCGCCGCCGAGGACGCCAAGCCCAAGGACCTGTCCGACTCCAGCTGGATCGAGACACCCTCCTCCATCAAGTCCATCGACTCGAGCGACTCGGGGATTTACGAGCAGGCCAAGCGGAGGCGGATCTCACCCGCCGACACGCCGGTGTCCGAGAGCTCGTCGCCGCTCAAGAGCGAGGTGCTGGCCCAGCGGGACTGCGAGAAGAACTGCGCCAAGGACATAGGCGGCTACTACGGCTTCTACTCGCACAGCTAGGCCGGCCCTGCCCGCCCGGCCCCGCGCCCCGCCGCCGCCCGGCCCCCCAGCCAGCCCCTCGCAGCTCTCCCCAGCTCTTCCTCCCCACGGCCCACCTCGCGCTCCCCCTCATGTCACTGGGCCCTCGAATACCGTCTGCGACGAATAAGTACAGGTCTCCGAGTTTGATTTTAACCTTTTTTTGCACAGCAGTTTCTGCAGTTAGCTCACCGACCTTCAACTTTGCTGTATACCTTTCGGTTTTCCTCCTTACTCTCCTTCTGTGAAGTCACACTCCTAACAAGCCTCCTCCCTCTCGTCTTTTTCTTACCCTCTCCTTCTCTTTCTTGTAATGAAACTCTTCACCTTTAGGAGACCTGGGCAGTCCCGTCAGGCATCAGCGATTCCGACCCTCCAAGTCTCGGCCTCCCCATTAACCGTAGGATGTTGACTCTAGAACCTGGACCCACCCAGCGCGTCCTTTCTTATCCCCGAGTGGATGGATGGATGGATGGTAGGGATGTTAATAATTTCAGTGGAACAAAGCCTGTGAAATGACTGTATATAGTGTTAATTTATTGTAACGAATGGCTAGTTTTTATTTTCATCGTCAAGGCACAAAACCAGTTCACCGCTTAACCTTTCCATTCTTTTCCTTTCTTTGCCATTTTCTCCACCCCCTCTCCACTTTAAAAAATTGCCTTGTGAGATAATTAACAATATTCTAAGAGGCTCTGGAAACGTGAAATACTTGATAGATAATGATGGGTTTCTCACTTCTCCTCAATCCGTTGCATGAAATAATTACTCTGTGCCTAATGCACATAAATAGCCAAGGAGAATCCGACCGAACACCTGTAAAGGATAGGTGTCCGCTCATAGGCAAGTCCATTAAGTGGCATGATGCCTGCAAAGCAAAGTTAACTGGAGTTGTATGTCCCACCCCAACCCCCCCCCCCAATAGAGTAGCTCGACATCAGCAATATTATTTTGCCTTATTTGTTTTTCCCCAAAGTGCCAAATCCATTACTGGTCTGTGCAGGTGCCAAATATGCTGACAAACTGTTTCTGAATATCTTTTCAGTCCCCCCCACCTTTATATGCTGTAAATCTTTGTAATGAATATTCTACTAATGATATAGATGACTGAATTGTTGGTAACTATAGTGTAGTCTAGTGAAGATAAATTGTGTGAGTTGTATATTTTACTGCATTTTAGTTTTGAAAATGATTTCCCTGCCACCTAGAAACAGCTGAAATTTGACTTCCTTGGGAAAACACTAGCATTAATGCAAGTAAGACTGGTTTTTCCCCCTCTAAGTCTTGTTATATTTGATAAGGAGCATTAATCCCCCTGGAAATAGATTAGTAGGATTTCTAATGTTGTGTAGCAAACCTATACTTTTATTTGTATTTTAAAATTAATGTGAAATATGCATCATACACAATATTCAATCTAGATTCCAGTCCATGGGGGGATTTTTCCTAATAGGAATTCAGGGTCTAAACGTGTGTATATTTTGGCTCTTCTGTAAATCTAATGTTGTGATTTTTATATTTGTTTCGTTTTGTCTGTGAACTGAATAATTTATACAAGTACACACTCCATTGAGAAACGTTTTGTTTTTTGCTCGTTTGTATCGTCTGTGTATAACAAGTAAATAAATCTGGTAAAACGCTATGGTGTTTGAAAGCAGTTTACAGTTTGAAAATAATTTATTATAGGTGATTACTTTTAAGGGTTAAGGAAGTATAGCCCGACCCCACTTGAATATGGGGCAGTCTGTGTAATGGGAATCAGGTCCCATTTCCCACTTGAATTTGTTTTATAGCACTGCCAGTAATTACTTTCTCCTTATTTACAAGTAACTTAGTTCCCTAGGAGTCAAGTTTCACTTTGTTGCACTCTTTTCTTTTTCCAGGATAATGTAGGCACTTCCTCATCATAGCTATCTGACTTTCTCTGAAGTAGGAAATAAATGCGAGCAGGAAAAGGAGGGTCTTAAATAAGGAGTTAAGAATTTCTTTAAATTTCACAGGCGGGAGGCTTTGGGCAGAAGAGTAGGATGTAACTGAAATACGTGTCAGAATAGGCTGTTGACCACAGCTTTAGGCAGGTGTCGAACGAAAATCCCGGTCTTTAACTACGAGGCCTTGGAGATGAGTGGCGACTCTGTAAATGCAAACACGGAATGGCCTGCATTTCTTGAGCCGGATGTTTCAGGGGGATTGGGCGGGGTTGGAGTGGGGTAAGGACTCAGAGAACAAACTCGGAATGGTCGGTATTTAAGCTTTGAGCTTAAAACTTGCTTTGGGAGGTTATCTGGGGGTTACCACTCCATCTCCTCTACGGTGGAATTCCTGTGCCAGTCCTGCCCAGGCCAGATTCCCATTCCTTGAGAACAAATGCAGAAATGTGGATATCCCAGCCGGGGGCGGGTGGGGGAGGTCGCTGCGTCTTAGTCGAGGAGTCCGCAGAGCTCTGACTTTATCTCGTGGAGAAGCGGCTTTTGTACTTTTGTCTCCAGAGAAAGGAGATCCGGGAAAGAGGCGGAAAATGGTTCAACATTCTTGCTTAGTGTGGGTCAGTTTCAGGTTATGGGACTAAATGTAGCACCACCTAGAGATTGTCCTGTAACCCCTTTGCAATTTGAGAGATGCAAAGAGGCTTCAAAGTTCCAATTAAAATAAAAATTCAGAGGGGTGTGTGTGTGGGGGGGTGGGGGGACAAAACCGGTTTGTTGTTCCTGGACAATTTCGCCACTAGACGGCGTTCCGCGGAGTTTTGTCTGCCACACAGAAAGGCGATGGCTGATTTTCCTTTGTGTTTCTTTCACCCTTCCCACACCTAAGACCCGAACGAGGGGACGAAAAGTACAAGACACGGTGCCTGTGTAGCCAGAGAAGTTGGGCAGTGTTTTCGCGTAATCCCCCACTGGGTCTGCGCTCCTGCGAGTCGGCCGCCCCGCGCGGCCGGGGAGGAGGCGCACGTGCGGTCCCGAGGGCGCCAGGGGCGCGGAGGCCCGAGGGCGCGGGGCGCGGGGGCCGCGCTCCGCCCGCCGCCCTCGGGCCACAGGCCCCGCGAGCAAACGAGCTGCTGTCATGTGCGGAAACGCAGCTCTCAGCAGCCGAGGATAGATTTCACAGGAACGTGGTGCCTTGTACCGAAAGGACGCACTTTAGCTGCTATTAGGAAGTACTTTAAAAAATTGGGAGGTCGTTTCCCTTGCAGCTCTGCCACCATCTCCACCATCTGCTGTGTGGACTGAGTCAGCGTGAGGTAAATTTGCAGCTCCGCGCTCCTCCCGGAGGCAGTGTGCTTTCCCCTTTCAAGCATGATCATTTCTGCTCGCTGTCAGTGTCTTGGGTGCCTGGTGAAGGGGGACACTGTCGCCGTGTCTGAGAAGCTGCTGCTGTTCCAAGGAAGTCAGGAGTTTGGATTTGGGAGGGCCTGTGGGAACCAAAGTTCGCGCCCCGGGTTAGATTTCGATTTGCCGTCTCTTCTCCGCGAGGGTAGGGGTCAGGCGAGGACGCGGTCCTCCCCGCAACCTGCAGATAGGCTCAGTTTTCAAAAGTGTGTTTTCAACAGTGTCTTTTCTAAAAGAGACGGGAAGAAAAAAGGCGAGCGTGCGGCGAGCCCTGCATTCTGGCTCACGCCTTCCCGCCACTCGCCCTCCGCGCCATCTTGACTCACTTGCAACACCCGCTCCGGGCTGAGTGCGGCCGCCGGCCCGCGCTGCTCCAGCCGGGGCTGCTGTGCCCTCGGTTCCTAACCTTCGAGGCAGACGCCCTGGGTCTGTGTAGAGCAGAGGCGGAGCCAGGGCGCGCTGCGGCGGCGGGCGGCGGGTCCGTGCGGCTCCCGCCGCCGAGGCTGCACTTGCCCTGGGCCTAGCGCCGTCCGTCCGGGCGCCCTCGAGCCCAGACCGGTGGGGGTGCGCGCCTGCAGGAGCTCGGCGGGGAGTGGGGCCGTGCGGGAGGCCTGCTCCCCGACGTGCAGCCTGCGCCGAGGCTCCCCGCTCCGCCGGTGGCCGTGCTCTGGCTGTCCTGGGCCAGTCCAGACGGGGATGCGGGGCGCGGGGCTAGACTGGCAACCGGGGACGACCTGCAGGCCCGGAGTCCGGGAGACTCTCTCTGCGTTCTCGGAGTCCGGTCCAGCTTGGCTGTGCCTGAGGGCGCCCTTTCCAGTCTGTAGCTCCTCGAGAGAGCCAGGCCCAGGGACCCTCTAGGATTTAGGACCTGACGGCCTTTTTAGGCCTAGCGGAAGCTTACTCGTGAGTTTGCTTGCAAAGCCAGGTTGTTTCTGCCTCTTTAGGACTGACTGACATCACCCAAGCTCTTATAATGTAGTAATTTAGATTATACAGAAAACTTTCTGAATCCTCTTACCTCCTGAATTTGTATTTTCTTACAAATCCTACTGCTAAAACTCTTTGACCCACCATTCTGGCGATATTAAGTATTTATCTTTTTAGCACTGAAGCTTTCAAGGATGTTCTACTTTCTCTTGGGGGTGCAGGCGAGGAACAAAAGCCTTGTTGCATGGAGACCATTTATACTCCAGCAGAACTTCAAACTCTCTATAGCAATATTTGGGCAACGTGTTTGTGTTCGTGAGTGGTTTTATAAAATGTTTGGCCTGTATTCAGGTGCAGCATCTTTTCTGTGTATTAGTTATATTACCATGGAGGCTTTTTACCCGTGGGGATAGGAAAAAAGTAGAATTCATGATCCTGAGTGAAAACAAACCAATCTAGATTCCCAAAGTAAAAGCAGCACTTATTTAGACAAACTTAGGAAGAAGTCAGCATCTTTTTATTTTTTTGGAGATTTTATTTTTAAGTAGTCTCTATATCCATCCTGGGGCTCAAACTTAAAACCCAGAGATGAAGTCTCATGCTTCGCTGACCCAGCAAGCCAGGGGCCAAAGAAGTCAGCACCTTTAAAGACCAGCGATAAGCATTCAACTTAAAAAATTCTTAATTTACTCTGGTATGTGGGCAGTTACTCGGCTAATTTTAATATCCGAAAGAATAAATTTATAGGGTAATATCGGTAAAACCAGGCTTTTAAAAGCTGAGACGTTTAAAGCAAGTTGAGTCCTATGATTTATCGAAGTTACAATCTGAGTGCAAGACTTACATTTGGACAGTCCGATTTTCTTTTGCCAGAATAAGAAGATATGACAAACTAGGCAAGATTTCAGGCATTGAATTATACTTGGCTTAATTCCGTGGCCTTGAGATTTGTGGGGCTTCCTGGTTCCTTCTTCAGCTTGTAAATTAGGTTGCGACATATTTAAAAATATATTCCCTTGAAAGAAAACCCCACTGATTTCACAATAAAGTAAACTTGATGGTGTGCAAGTCGCTGGTCTCATCTGAGCTGATTATATCTGCCTTTGCCTGTGTTTCACACCCACAGTATGGTTTGCAGCGGTTTGCAAGGCGTGGCGTGAAACCTTTGATTTGAATACTTCCATTACAGCAATGAAAAAAAGCACGGCTTAATAGACCTTCTGGTGATAGCTCCCCCTCTTCCTATGCTAACTCTGAAATAAATATGGAATCTAGTGTTAGGAACATGGCATTTAGAAGACCCTTGCTGGTAATATTTAATTTAATAAACATACTAACTGTGACATTATTAATGCAACGAAGCTTGTCCCACAAGCTGATTCTTTCAGGTTGTTTGACCTATTACTTATCACTAGATTCCTTAAAACACATCCTGTGATTTATAACTTGAATTTCATATTAATATTATTTTGGATTTCAGCTCTTGAAAAATATCTGCATGATGGCACTCATTTTATATACAAATCATTTTATACTTGGGTATCTTAGCATATCTTTTATGAGGAGGAAGAGGGAATTTAGGAGGGATATCTCTATGGGATATCTCTAGGGATATGCCTCTGGTCATTTTAGCCAATAGAGTTATTTTGTTCCAATACTAGCAAGAAAAAAAAAAGAACATAAGATTAAGTTCTGGGGTAAGGGTTATACTGATTTCGTAAATATTGGTAGCACATATGTTTTACAATATATACATGTATCTATGTGATCATACTAAGTTTTAAGAAATGGCAAATTAATTAAATCTCTGGTTGAAAAATACAACAAAACATATCTTGCTTCTATTAAGTTTGGTGCTTATACTAGATTTATTTAGGTTTCAGTTTAGTACATATCTTCACGTTAGCAAAAGTGTACTGTACGGGAAAAAGCCTTTTCCTTACAATCTTATTTCAGGTTCCTAAAAAAGAAAAAGTCAACAATGTTGTTCTTAAACCACAGGATCTTCCTAGCTCACATTTCAACTTTCAAGATGTATTTGTCTTTTATTTTGTCATTCCTAGTAGGAAAGGGAAGGCATTTTTCAATCTTAGGATAATTCAGAAGCAATTTTTTGGTTCTCAGTTAATTCAGTTTCATCTTAAAAGTTCAAATTTAGCAAAGCACATGTTCCCTTGTTCATGCCAAGTGTGATAAAAACTAGTCGAAAAATAAAACCATTGCAAACAAGTAGAGCACTGCACTTCACTGCATACTATACGGGCCACATCATTTCTAGGTCTGATGTCACTGCCTGCTGGGCTGCCATTTGTGGGCACAAGTAAGGCTGCCTTTGAAAGTTGATAGAAGGCACGACCATTTCAAATATGTGTGCTTAAATTGTGTGTGTGTTTGAAATGTCCTCTTTGAATAGTGATATGCATACCCGTGAACATTCAGACATTTGCTCTCTTCTATTAATGAAAGGTTATTCTGTTTAGTCCCAGAGGTGTTTTTCTCCCTCTGCCTTAGGAGATGGTTTCTTTGATTGTATTAAATAAAATGTGAAATAGCAACGTCATCTCTCCCCTTTTGTAATAGAGTCAAAATTATAGACTACTTCGTGGAATTATACGTTCTTAATAGTTTCATCTTTGTATTTGCAGTATTAAGCTATCACATTTATATTTTTAAACCTTAACATCCTTGAGCTTCAGTTAGTAAAATACACAGACACATTATATAGATTCAGTTCAGGTCATCTGCAACCAACAATGACATTTTATGAGAACTTTTCAGTTATCATAGTGATTTCTATTTTGAATGGCTTGCTCAAGTGCAAATTTACTAAAGGCCAAACCATTATGTCCAATTAAAAATGTTTCAAAGGTGGCTAGTACTTTTATAACCTGATGTGTTTTTTAATTAAAAATTTATAATTTTACCAAATTATAGCAATGTTTACTACTCAGCACCTTCCTTTGAAAGGCTATGATGAGGAGTTATTCCTTCCACAGTTTACTTACCGTTGAATGCTATATACTTTGTTCAAATAAAATCTTTTTTTCTACTTCTGTCTTAATTTGCTATATATATATTTTTAAATTGACTGCGTTCTAAATAATCCTTAGAGCTCACTCACCTTTGGGATTCACTCTCTTAATTTATGCTCACATTCTGCTTTGTTCCTGTGGAGAAAGTCAACGAAACATACTGACTTCCTCCTTAACAAATTTGTTCTTCCCTCCTCCAACTCTGCTGTCTTTCTGACACTCATTTTGCCCTTGTTGACTCTCTTGCCAACAACTTTTTTTTAACCTCCTCTTTTTTTCTCACGCTACCACGCTGAACCTGAATCTTTATAAAATCTATGCCTGATTCATCCGTTTGTTTATTTCAGGTCAGAATTTTTATGCTTCCCCAGAAGCAATTGTACAATTTTCAGGACAAATGTCAGATACAGTATGTCTTCTTATTTAGCCTTTCCCACATCGTTTTTTAAGATTTTGTGCTTTTTTCCCCCCTTATATACTTGTATAATCACTCCATCCCTCAATATTCACTTTCCCGTTATCTTTTTTTTTTTTTTTTTGTATTTGTGAAAGAACAAATTAATATTGTTGTCTCTTACTGGTGTTCCTGTGTTCTTCTTTACCCCTAACACTTTTAGCTCTGGGAGGCACTCACTTCATTCATTTACCCCGATCTCTTTTGTACTTGGGACCCATCTTTCAATGCTTTCTTTGATCCTTTTCAGTTCAGCTTCCTCATTTGCACAGACATTAAAATCTTTCTTATTATATTTGTCAGTGTGCTCTTGACTGAATGTAATGGCCTTATTACAGACTGATCTTCATTCTCTTAGCTATTTAAAATCATAATTAGCCCTTGGGGTGATTCAGAATCACTGATTCTGCAACTCCTTCACTTTCCCTTCCTTCTTCCAGCTTTTCATGGGTCTCTCTGTTTGCTGGCTTATTTATTTATGCATTTATGGGCTTCTATAGGATTCTTTGCCCAGGGTGTATCCTACTACATTTCTCCTAAGAAAAATTTGCTCTATGTGTGTTAGGGAAGAATGCAGTGGGAGAAAGAAGACCTTGTACTCATTTTCTTAATATATACCTTCCACCCATTGCCTAGTAACCTTTACCTATATGATGGTTTCTTATTTTTTGTAGCCTGGTGCATTTCAGTTGACATTCTGAATTTTTCTATTACCCTTCCTTGAACTTTCTGATACCGACTCATGTTCTCCTTGCCCTTAAGTTTAGCATGATGAAGACTAAAATGAATTTTTAAAAAGTGAATTTTTCTTAGTTAATATTAATTAATTTAACCCCTTAAGGAGATTGCAATATGAAGTGTGTATGCCAACATGAAGGAAGGTTTTTAAAAAATTTTTTTGAATGGCTATACAAGTGTGTGTACTACACTTTAGTAGTGACATCATTATCAACCCTTTCTCTGCATAGCTTCAAAAAATAAGGTTCCAAACCTAGGGGAATCAGGCCTTACAGAGCATGAGAAACAGTTTCACTTGCATTACCATTTCTTTAGGAAACTCTTTGTTCCCGAGATTAAAGTCACACCGATTTTTAATTTCATTTTCAATTCTTTCTGCTCTGCAGCAAATGCATATATACGTGTGTGTGTATGTGTGTGTGTGTGTATACCCAACACCATGATGGGACAGGAGAATAAGAACATAAAGTCAAGAAAAGCAAGCAGAGAATTTCTCACACTTCTTGCACAGTGCTGCCCTAGGTACTGTCATGATCCTGTGCTCTTTGAGAACCTTCTATTGGAGCCTGAAGAAATATCCTCTTGGCAATTTCTTATCTATGAAAATAATTCTCCACTTCTGAGCACTAGAATCAAGAGCTTTTACATTTATCACTTAATTGGCACATGGTATAATTTCCACTTGAGTAAGAAATTGGTGAAAATGCCACCATGTCACAGAAATGTTCACATAATATGACTGAAAACTTGTCGTTGGTGCCACGGCAGTTTAGTATGTGAGATACCTGCATTCAATTTATTTTGAAAATATAAGTCTCAAAAGAACCTGACTCCTAAGGTATAGCAGAAAACACTGGACACAGATAAGACAGTTTACTCCTGTGATTTTCAATTCAATCATTTGTAAAATGAAATTATAAATCAAATGTTCCAGGTATTTTTCAGCTTTAAAGAACTTTGCTTTTTGTGGACCTCTGAATTTCTCTGTACCTTGACTTCCAATGTTCTTAGTTAGGGTACAACAACCTCGAAAGCAGTGGTTTTCAAAAGTTTTTAACTGAGACTCACAGTGATGAATACACACACAAAGATTTCACAAAATACCTTTGCCACATTTGATCATTTGATACACTCTGATGGTTTTTCTTTTATGTTTAATTTCATTCTGGTTATGACCTTGTAAATTTATTTCATGATTCTCTGATGGACAGTGCCTCAAAATGAGAAACATTGTCACAGTGATGATGTTAATGAGACTTGGATAGATTGTCCTCAGTTTCCTGTTGTATCTCTGTGTTCCAATCTTTCTTTTCTAGAATGGCAGACTATACATATTAGCAAGGTAGAGTGAGCTGCCTCTTGTTTGATAACCTGCTTGAATGTGTGGCATAAAGGATGCTTGGGGGAAAGGCTTGAGAGACTGTCCTTTACAATGTTCTTTCCATTATGATCTGCACATTAGAAAAAAATCTTTAAATTCTGTCTCTACGAGATTGCTAGATTTATTTAAGATTTAACCTAACTTATTTGTCCTTAAGCATCTCCCATTCTTCTCTCTTTTTTAAAGAATTTTTAAAAAGGTTTTATCTTTAAGTAATCTCTACACCCAATGTGGGAGCTCGAACCTATAACCCCAAAATCGAGAGTTTTGTGGTCTACCAACTAAGCCAACCATGCACCCCTCATTCTTTTCTCTTTCATGCACACACACATACCTACTCCAAGCATACTGATTTATTGAAATTGGGATCACTTCTAGTCTTGGGGATAAGCAGGCCCGTACTTGTTGGTGTGGTTCTTTGCATGAATTGTCTCTTTCCCTTTTTTAAAAAAATTTTTTTATTTATTTATTTGACAGAGAGAGAGAGAGATAACAAGTAGGCAGAGAGAGAGGGGGAAGCAGGCTCCCTGCTAAGCAGAGATCCGGATGCGGGGCTCGATCCCAGGACCGTGAGATCATGACCTGAGCCAACGGAAGGCCCACTGAGCCACCCAGGCACTCTGCCTCTTTCCCTTTCTTGATACCACGGCACAGCTGGAAGGCGGGTGAGAGGAGAGCAGCAGCTCTTATATCCTTTAGGTCAGTGGCTTTACATTAGAATCAGCAAGGGAACTTTTAAAAATTTAAAGTTTTTAAGGCGCAGGGGCACCTGGCTCAGTAGTTTAAACCTCTGCCTTCATCTCAGGTCATGATCTCAGGGTCCTGGGATGGAACCCCCATTGGGCTCCCTGCTCGGTGGGGAACCTGCTTCCCCCCACCCCTGCCTGCCTCTCTGTAAAACAAATAAATAAAATCTTAAAAAAAAATAAAGTAAGTTTTGGGGCACCTGGGTGGCTCAGTGGGTTAAAGCCTCTGCTTTCGGCTCTGGTCATGATCCCAGGGTCTTAGGATCCAGCCCCACATCAGGTTCTCTGCTCAGCAGGGAGCCTGCTTCCCCACCCCCCCACTTGTGATCTCTGTCAAATAAATAAATAAAATCTTTAAAAAAATAAAATAAAATAAGTTTTTTTTTTAAAGATTTTATTTATTTATTTATTTGACAGATCACAAGTAGACAGAGAGGCAGGCAGAGAGAGAGAGGAGGAAGCAGGCTCTCTGCTGAGCAGAGGGGAGCGGATCCCAGGACTCTGGGATCATGACCTGAGCCTAAGGCAGAGGCTTTAACCCACTGAGCCGCCCAGGCGCCCCATAAAATAAGTTTTTAATGCTCAGATTCACACCCCATCCCGGATGAATCAGAATGTGAGTGTTTGGTAGTGAGAGCCAGGGATCAGTACTTTTTAAAGATTGCTAGGTGACTGCAACATGCAGCAAAATCTGGGGACCAATCTCCTAGGATTTTTGTTTGTTTGAGGTTTTTTTGTTGACGTTTTTGTAATGAAAGAAAAGGTAGAAGGTTTGTTTGTTTTTCGGTTTTACAGCTATTAACCATGGTGACAAACTACCTAGTTATCGTAATTTCATGCCTAGGGACTCAGGTCATGGCAACTTTCTTAAAAATAAAAATAAGCACATAGATTTAAAAGTAACTATTTTCAAGTAGCTTTCTATTTTTTCTTAAACATTGTGACACATACTGTCATGTTTTAGAACAGGCAGTTTATGCCCTTGACTACAAGAGAAAAGTGACCTGAAGAGCTCTGTCTTCTTACTTTCTGTATAGAAGAAGCATTTGTATTCCTCCTCCAGCTTTATCATGATTAAAACATGGTGATTCGTACTGTCTCTGGAAACTCTATAGTCCTCCATAAGGTAGCCTTTATCTAGAGAGACTGAAATTGGAAGATCATCCGGAAGTATTGCATGTTTGACATCTGATATCATTCTCAAAACAATAAATGCCAGAGTATTCAAAATAGTCCTAATCCATGGAACAAATACAGAATTATAGGGTGGGAATTCAGCATAGCAATGCCAGCCATGTATCATATTTCAGTTCGGATATGAGGGATTACCTCCAAAATGTATCAGATGGAAAGATTTCTTCCCCTTAATATAGGCCAGATATAAGCAGCTTACTTACTCAGATAGTCCATGGCAATCTCCCAAGCCATTCATTTTTA
The DNA here is from genome assembly GCA_004024625.1 of Mellivora capensis. Lineage (NCBI taxonomy): Eukaryota > Metazoa > Chordata > Mammalia > Carnivora > Mustelidae > Mellivora > Mellivora capensis. The sequence goes on from PISX010009299.1 coordinate 36,071, forward strand.
AGTGGTTGAATCCATTTGAGTCATGATATGAACATCACCCATCAAACTGAGTCACGGATTAATTTATGTATTTGAGAATTTGTTGTATTAAGCATATTGCAATAGAAATACCATAGAAACTTTATATTTTGCTTCATTTAGATTCAGAATTCACTAAAGTGTGGAGAGTTATTATATGGTATTATTATCCCCAGGAATAATGTTAGTATAAATTGATCTGGACTTGTGTTTTACATAATATTTATATATAGAAGTGTTATACCATAACTAGAGGATAAGATGAAACGAGATCTGTTTTTTTGCTGAGAAATATCACTTAGAATACAAAAATTCACCAGTCCTAGGAATCAAAATGGCTAAAGAGTGAAAGGTTAAAAGGAAAAACCTTGGTTCAGTGTATCTGGGGATTTGCTGAGCTTGAAATATTAGAAAAGTCATAGAGTATTTGTCACATAGAAACAATTCAATTTGTCCAGTCTTTAGAAATCTCCAAGTTCTGAGATTTAAAAATAAAAGAGAAGCAAGAAGAAGAAAAGTTAAAGTTATTGATTCTCCTTATTTTTACACTGCCTACTATCCACCTCTCCAAATGCAGTATTTCATCTGTGCTGGAATTAAGTATTTATTAATGTTCAAGAAACCAGGCAGTCATCTGACCATGGCTTATTTATAGCTCACTCCTAAATTTAGAAGTGTTCCCAGATTGAAAAATGGTAAAGGGAGTAGAGAACAAATGCACAGTTTTTAGTTTACTACTTGTCTTAAATTTTATATATTTTTTGAAACTAGATTTCATTATTCTAATCATACTGTATTGAGCCTTTTAAGAGAGTAAAGTAAGATTGTTAGAATTCTCTGAGGTCTCCAAGTTTTATCTGTATAAATTATACCTCTTTTGTTTGTCCAATTAACATACTTTCTAGAAATGATAGTCAATTTTTAAAAAATCAGACGTTTCCTCTTTCCGAATTATCTGTGTGAATTGCTTCTCACTTGCTTCCATCTGCCAATCTTTTGATTACTTTTACTCTTTATTTTTACTAGATAACAAAAAAGGGAAGTTTATGGTAAAAATGAAATCTGTTTATCAGTGAATGCAATTTGGCAAGAAGGAGGATACAAATAGTTCTAAAATGAAATCTTTAGACTAATGAATTTTATTTATCCTTGCTCTTTTTGCAGTCTTAAACTACCATTAATTGAGAGATTTTAGTTTATTTTTATTGCAAACTGAATGCAACATTGTAATAGTTCATTTCATAGGGATCTAAGTAAGTATGGAATTAGCAAGGGGAAATCTCTAAGATAGGAATTCCTGAACCAAACCTTGGGATCTCCCTGCCATTATTTCGAAAGCCTCCCTGATAGATCTCAAAAACGATTGTTTGATCACTTCTCTTTTTTTCCTGTGGATTGCCAGTTGAGAGGAGAGTAGTGATGGACAGTAGAATACCTCCATTTCTTGTCTCCGTTTAGGGTTATTATGGTTCAGGTGAATTTCTTTCCTCTCTACTACTCTGTTGCACTCACAACTTTTAAAATGTGAAGTAGCCCCTCTTTGCAGAAAGGTTGGGGATTCTTTTATCTAAGTTAAACTGATGTAACAAGAACTTTCTATATTGATCTGATTATTTTAGTTTAGCAAGGCTTTGTTGAGATTGCTGACGATGATTAAGGTTTTTGTAAGGCATCATAGAGGTTATAGGATGAACTAAATATGGATTCTTTGTGATTTGTGAAAAGACTGTATTACAAGATAAAAAGTGATGAGTATGAGTTCTAGAACAGAAGCACAGGTAAAAATCCTCTGGGATAATGAGGAGGTGTGATTCCACCTAGGTGAGGGAATCATGGAAGGCTTTGTGAATGTGATACTTGTTGAGCCTAGACTTGCAGAGACATTCTGAACAGGGAAGGAAAAAAAAAAAAAAAAAAAAGGAAAGCCATAAGCTAAGTCTGGGAGGGAGAGAAGCAGAGGTCTTTTGGGAAAGAGGTAATATTTCACGTTTGAGAAATAAAGTGTATAGAGGAGGTAATAGGAAGGTAAGTGTAGAAAGGCTAGGTGCCAAGTAATGGCACACTTTGAGTGGTAGGTTTATACAAACTGGGCCTCTGATTAAATGGAAATAACCCAATCTGATTAAATATAACTGACTTTCACTACGAATTCCATTAGAAGAAACCATATGTACTGTTGTACAACTTATATTTTTTTATTTAACAACGTATTTAGGCTTTATTTCTAACCCAGTACATATTGATCTTATTCTTTTTAACATCTTTACTATTAACATTGTATGGATAAATTAGTCCTAATTTAACTAGTCCTACGAATGTATATGGAGTTGTTTCTAGGTTTTTGCTATTGTAAAAAAATGCTATATTGTACATTTCTCCCTGTATACTTGTGTTAGATGTCTATTGGATAAGTTCCTAAAAGTGGAATTTCTGGGCTAAAGGCTGTATCAATTTACAGTTACTCCATAAGTATATGAGAATTTGTTTCCTCACCCTCTTAGCAGTTCCAACTATGTCAGTCTTGACATAATTAAAAATTTGATCGTATTGATGAAATTAGAAATTGGCATCTAAAATAGGAAGGTATGCACTAACTAGAAAACATATAACTTTGGAGAGTATGTTATCCTGGGGTATGGGATTGTGTGACAGTATAAGAAAACTTATAGGAATAATGTGACATGCCTTTCTAGATTGTTAAGTTTTAAAGATTTGGGAGGAATGTTATTTTCATTTTAAAACAAGCTGAAAAATTTGAAGGTAGAATGTAGAATTTACATGATTTCTTTTTGATTAAGAAAAATGAACATTTATTCTGTTTAGTTATTAAATAATGTTTATGATAGCACTTTGGATATTGGGAGGTGCTCTACAAGTTTTATTACTGTGTCAGCCAACAACCTATTATAAGACATGAAATCTCTCTTCATTGCTTAACAAAACCATTAATATATGAGAAAAAGGAATGGCAAATTATTGATTTATTAAAATATTCTGATAGAATTGTTACATACACAAATCAAAAAGCATTGTAAAGTAGAATTTAATTAATACCCACTTCTCTTTTTCCCTTTCAGGGTGTAAGCAAACTATTACATTGCCTTAAACAACTTTAACTTGTTTCTTATACATTTTGCTTTTAATAAAAAGTCACTTTTTTTAACTTGCAGACATTAAATATATATTTTTTAAGTCCACATAATCTACACTACTTTCTTGACTAGTAGATGAACTGAAGGAAACAGAAGATAATTCATATTTAAAATAACATATCCAATAGTAAGAAGCACTGGGACACCTGTGTGGCTCAGTTGTTGAGGGTCTGCCTTCGGCTCAGGTCATGATCCCAGAGTCCCGGATTGAGTACCGCATCGGGCTCCTTGCTCAGCAAGGAGTCTGCTTCTCTCTCTGATCCTCATTCCACTTGTGTGCTCTCTCTCTCTCAAATAAATAAATACAATCTAAAAAAGAAAGAAAGAAAGAAACACATAACAAAAAATCATTACTTTTTTGTCTGTTTCCCAAGAAGGGCCGTCATCTTCATACTTTAACAATTTTAAATAACAGAATTGTTTTTCAAAACACGTTGATATGCAGAATAGAAAACATGTACATGTGGAAGCAGAGTGAGCCTCTGGACTCCCGAGGGGCCTCCAACAATATCTCAGTTGTTGTGAATCCAGCACAGGAACAATACTCTCCTCGGTGATTTTGGTCCCCTGCTTTTTAGGAAACAGCAGGTGAGAATCCCAGATTGCACAAGTTCTTCCATATTCTGCTTTATTCTTGGAAGACATGACGTCCTCAATTTGATATACGGAATTCTTAGGCTTGAAGTTTTAGGTTCCAGGTTTCTTGGCTGAAGAAGACAGGTCTTTGAACTTTAGTTTTTCATGTTGTTTATTGATTACCATGAGCTGGCAAGTTTAATAATAAATTCAGCTACTTCTGTGACCTCAAAGAACTTCTCCATTGTGATTCACTGATCCTTTCTCTATGGATTTCTTTTAAAACACTAGTCTTCAGGCAAAGTTTATACTTGGGCTAGGTGCTTTGGGGTCTGATCCTGACTTCCCAGGACCTCCTAAAACCGAGATGGTTATTCTAGTGGAAAAGTTAATGTTATCATTAAATTTTATGATTACATTCTCCTTTATAATAATCATGTGTTTCTGAGGTATGTTAAGTAAGCTTTGATGATTGGCTCATTGATTCTTTCTAAAGGTAGATTTCCTCTACAAATTCTGCCTTAAATATTACATTTTAATAACACCACATTTTAATCAACATACTGCATATAAATCTGGCCATAGAGCAGGAGAGCGATGACATGTGGCAAATGGCTGAAGTTACTAATGTCAGTGCTGTGGATTAAAACTTGTGATTAAATCTGAAAGGAGGTTGGAGGTGCCATAATGTGCTCCTATTGTCATTCAAAAACTTTATTCATGAAGTATCAACCTAGATTGAATTGAAAAGATAGTAACTTCATAGAGATTTAATTTTCTTCTTATTTTTTGTCAGTGCTTTTTTGTAATTGCTTTATGCTATTATAGTAGTTAACAATGATGAACAGAAGACAATATCTGCGGAATGTTCTGGTAATCCTCAGTATAATGGTGGACATGTCCATGAAATCAGCTTTGTTACTTAATGTCCTATCTTGCAAAGGTATTAAGTTAACTGTATTAACTTATGGATTTAATTGGTGTTTTAAGGAAACATGCTTTTCACCTTTGACTAATGAAAGGATAAGGGAAAATAGATTATTCTCCCTATTCTAATGATATTTGTGGCTTCTTTCATTCTGATTAGCATCCCATGAATCCTCTGACCATTTAAATATCATTTTTTCTTAAAGAAAGTATTTATAGAATGCTAATAAACTATTAAGTGAACAAGTAATACAATATGTGATAATTTTTACACTCTTTCTACAGAGCATAAAATTTTAATACAAACTTAGTGTATACTTGATAACAATTTACATGTTTATTTTACCATCTGGTAAATGTGTAAACGATATTTTGAGAAGCACATTTCATATTCACTTTAACAACTTATCCTTGACAATATGTGCCCTATCTTATGTATCGACTGGAAGGATCTTGGAAAATTTTTAAAAAGATGAATCCAGGAAAAAAAAAAACACCATTCATGTCCTAGTTTGTTTGTTTTAAAAATATTATGGAGATTTAAGACTTGGTTTTTAGTACCAAACTCAGGCATTGCGTTGTTTGCTGACTTTTACCAGACATCCTGCTAATTAGGGTAGAATAATCAGAGCGGCTTCCAAACATTATATCATGTACATCAAATCAGGTTTCCTACGAACACTATGGGCCACATAGGTAGCGGTAATAAGATAAATATGGTTCTGTGTGTTGTATAACAGTATCACATCTTCTCAGAGTGTTTGGCTTGCTCTCGCATGTGTCTAAATATGGGAAGATCATTTTTTTTTTCCCAATGTGTTGCAATGAACCTCAAGTGGATAGCTTTTATCGAATACTTTAACAGCATTTATGACACTTTGGCCTTCTGCCTTTTTTATTTCATTCTCTCTGCTTAGTGTTCTCACTAGAATAAATCCCAGGGACTTAACACAAAACAAGCAAAGAGATAATACCCTATTTACTTTTATTTTAATGCACTCTTTCTTAGCTGGTAATAATCTAAGAATCTTTGCAAAATTTCATGGACTACCTCTACATATTAATTGCCATCTGTCTGTCTATAATGAAGAGGTTTGATAAACAAATTGCAAATATTGGCTTTAACAAGTATATTCCTCATCACAAAATCTTTAATTTGAAGTTAAAATAAACCTCAAAGCCATATTTCTTTTTTCTACTAGATTCAGAAATCAAAGTACAGGTATATCTTAAAAATATTTTTGTAAATGTTTCATATCACTAATTACTTTCTAATTTATTCTAAATGGCACTTTAAATTTAAATTAGTTGTCCTTATCGTTTGTTTCCTCACAAAATGCATATATCACTGTTATGATTATATAACATAATTCTGAGAAATATTGTCTGTGTATATCTTTATCTACAGTTGTGATGTTAAGTTACATTGTTCTTGATGCTTTATAAGGCTTATAACCTGTTCTCTACAACAACCCCACAACATGGGCTCTGGCTTCCTTTTACAGATAAAGAAATTGGACAAAATGTTTAAGTTATCTTTCCAATGGTGGTATAATTAGTTATTGTTAGAGCAAGAATTTTATCCTAAATCTGCCTTGCCTGAGGCCCATGCTCTGTTGAATATATTATTGCCTCAAATTTCAATCAGGAGGACATGTAATCCACTTTTATTGAAGTAATTAAAAGTCTACCATAGTGTCATTTGGTCTTGGAAGGGTGAAGCTTCTTGATACAGGTGTGAGATGGTAGGTGTGGAGATTGGGAAGAGAGGGAAGAAATGGAGATGACCTTCTAGTATCCATTCAGTGCTTTGATTTTATAGTTCTAAAGTCTGTTTCTCTTCAGATTATTATTATATGCCTCCAACCCATACCTCAAACCAATGCACTTGAATTTAGTTTATTGTAAAGTTGATTAGAAATTCAAATCAAGTATTTAAGCATCAACTAATATTCAGATTAAAAAATAAAAGAAGCAAAAATAGTATCTCAGACACCATGGCAACTCTGGAAGAAAGCTGATTTCTTTTGGAAATAACCACAAGTGTTAAACTGATAATAATGATCACAAATATTTACTAAATGCTTTATGACAAATTTCTAAGATGTTCTTAAATGTATATTAACTAATTTAATTCTCATAACAATCCTGTGAGATAGACACTATTATTCCCACTTAATTTTAGTAACTTTTGTAATAACACAGTAACTTTTAGTAAGTAACTTTTGTAATGACACAGTAAATAGTAGTGGAATCAGGAATCGAACTCAGGCAATCTGATTTCAGAGTAATTATTATAGTAAGTAACTTTTGTAATGACACAGTAAATAGTAGTGGAATCAGGAATTGAACTCAGGCAATCTGATTTCAGAATAATTATTATTATTAGCAGAGGTATTAAGATAAATGAGATGTTAACTGATCTAGACTACTACCAAAAGCAGTATGAAGAAAAACATTGAATCAAATAGGAGTTAAGAACTCAAGAAAGAGGGGCTTCTGGGCGGCTCAGTCGTGAAGTGTCTGCCTTTGGCTCAGGTCATGATCCCGGGGTCCTGGCATCGAGCTCCCCATCATGCTCCCTGCTCAGTGGGAAGCCTGCTTCTCCCTCTCCCCCTGCTTGTGTTCTCTTTCTGTCGGGCAAATAAATAAAATCTTAAAAAAAAAAGTCAAGAAAGAAATCTGCAGTGGATCCTTTAGGACTTTAGTTTATTTAAGGATGTAAATATTAGCAAAACAAATGTACTATTTGCCTTTTTCAAAAAAGAATTAGAATTTTATTTCAGGTGTACAATATTCATTATTTCTTCCAAATGGTAATAAGAGAGTGTGTTGTTTGTGAGTCTGCCAAAATTTTCCTCTTTATTGCTCTCTATATAGTTTCTTTTTAATATTTTATTTCAAGTAATCTCTACACACAACATGGGACTTGAACTCATGACCCAGAGATCAAGAGTCCCACAGTCTATCAACTGAGCCAGCCAGACACCCCTATAGTTTCTAATAAGTAGAATTAAAAACATTTTAAGCTATGTGAGCTTGTTTTATAAATCATGAGGATTTCAATTTTGTTCAAAAGTATCAGTGATATTTTTGCTATATATCTTCCTTTGTACAACAGAATAAAAATGTATCTGGTAAAGTAAAGTTATTATTTTGAATTAGAAAAAAAGCATTTTTGCCAACAAAATTGAACATTTTTTAAAAGATAAGACAGTTTATTTGTACAATTAATCAGAAGCTTGTTAAATTCATGTCGAATCATCTGGTCCCTCATTTGGACGATAGTAAAGGTCAGAATTCTGAATGAAATTATTTTTTTTTTAAAGATTTTATCTATTTATTTGACAGACAGAGATTACAAGTGGGCAGAGAGGCAGGCAGAGAGACAGAGGAGGAAGCAGGCTCCCTGCTGAGCAGAGAGCCCGACGTGGGGCTCGATCCCAGTACCCTGGGATCATGACTGAGCCGAAGGCAGAGGCTTTAACCCACTGAGCCACCCACACGCCCACTGAATGAAATTATTAAATGAAAAGTTTCAATATTATTTTCATGTTTTACTGAAACACAAGACCTAGTAAAATGCTTGCACAGAACACACAAAACACACTGGGTATTTAAACTAGATATTAAGTTTTTTTTTCTTTTTGGTAAAAATTTCTTTTTAATATTTTATTTATTTATTTGACAGACAAAGATCACAAGTAGGCAGAGAGGCAGGCAGAGAGAGAGAGGGGGAAGCAGGCTCCCTGCCGAGCAGGGAGCACGATGCGGTGCTCGATCCCAGGACCCTGAGATCATGACCCGGCCCCAAGGCAGAGGCTTTAACCACTGAACCACCCGGGTACCCCTTGGTAAAAATTTTTGCTCTAAAGTCGGAAATCCTCTACTTGAAATGCTTTCTATTATTATTAATTTCAAAATGTTAATCTACTTTTTTAAAAAATGGAGCTATTTCTACAAAAAAGGAACAGGACATGTAAAAAAGAAAAATAGTAATGGTAGTATTTCTTTTTTACTTATGTGGCTTATTTTGAGTTTCAATTAAATATATGTGAAAATTGAGAAATGTTCTTTTTCCCATACTTAAAAAATGTTTGTGTATTTTTATGAATGGACTTTATTTTGTGGTCTAAATTAAGCTGAACTCGTTTCTATGTCCATAGTGGTAAAATGATTTGAAACTAGATCTTCATGAATTTTTTTCATAGCAGCATTTGCTCCTCCTTCTCCTGTTTCAACAGTGTCCCTCTGAACAGGTCCTAGGTTTACACAGTTGGCCAAAGGCAAAATTGGAACCCTTGTGTTTGACTGCCTTAGTCTCCCCATACTGTGTCTCTCTTTTATATATTGCTTCTTCCCTCTCTTAGTTACCTCACATCCTTTTGCTTTCTCCTGTATCTATTCAGATTTGCTCAAATATCCTACCAGTGGCTTTCAATCATGGCTACCCATTAGAATCACCTGTCATTGTCACCGTCATTCCTTTTTTTTTTTTTTTTTAAGAGAGAGAGTGAAATTGTGTTGAGGGAGAGAGAAGAGAGAATCTTAAGCAGGCTCCATGCTCAGCAGGGAGCCCCACACGGGGCTTGATCTCATGACCCTGAGATCATGACCTTAGCTGAAAACAAGAGTTGGCTGCTTACCTACCTGAGCCATCCAGGAGCCCCCCCCCTGTCATTCTTAAAAAAAAAAAAAAAAAGAAAGAAAGAAAGAAAGAAAGAAAGAAAAAGAAAAAAAAACACAGATGCCTAGGCTAAAATAAGAATCTCTGGGGCTGAAGCTATGGCATCAATGTTTTAAAGACGTGCCCCAGATAATTCTAAGGATTAGCCAGGACTCTGAACCATTGAGTTAAAGAATGAAATGCTTGCTTCAGGAATCAGCAGATAGGGTGAGAAGAAAATAGTTTGGGCTTGGAGACTTTCTGGCATCTTTAAGCTCACATTAATAGATAATGCCTCCTTGGCTTATGCATAAGGCTAGCCATAGTATTGCTGGTAAACCAGAGAGGAGAGCCTGAGTAGATGGGTGTATCTATTAAAAACCTGTAGAAATTGCTTTATTGGTTTTTATCATCTCCAAGTAGTTGGCATTAAGAAAACAAGAGGTAGGGGCTCCTGGGCGGCTCAGTTGGTTAAGTGACTTTCTTTGGTTTCAGTTCAGGTCATGCTCTCAGGGTCGTGAGATGGAGCTCCAAATGGGGCTCCGTGCTGGGCATGGAGCTCCTCCCCCCCAGCTCTCTCTAAAATAAGTAAATAAATCCTTAAAAAAAAAAAACAAAAAACAGAACAAGAGGTAAAATTTATCCATCCCTTCTCCCAAGAACGTGCATTGCTAATTCTTGTAATGTTTGGCATTTTGAATAATAAATTACTCTGACTTAGTTTGTTTTTGCCTAATATTCACAAAAATTTCAATACATCAGTAATGGGAATTGATGGTGGTTTTGATAGCTTATTTATTATTAAAGTACTTTCATAGAAGAAAATAAAAAAACAACTCACAACCTTATTTTGGATAAGTCAATAAATAATGTCCAGAGCCTCACTAAATCTGGTCACAAGCTCTGGCATTTAGATTGGGTGTTATCTGAAACTTGTATAGATTAATTGATTGTTTTCTTTTAAAGATCTTACAGTGAGATGCACCATAGTGGATCAAATACTTTTAATTAACTCAAATGAAAGCAGTATCCAGCACCTACCTATGGTTTTGGAAATTGTTTTGCTGTTTGGTTGAGCTGAGATTGTTCAGACTATTTGATGGAACTTGTTCAAACTGGTCCTTGAGGAATTAGCTCATCTGAGGAGTCTTTAAAGTCAATATTACTTTGGATTAAGTAAGATTTTTGTAGAGAAATGAATTTTATATTGGGGGGACTAGGGTGTGTCACTGGGAGTTTCTTCTGAGTTCTGTCAGCTACTTAATTTTGTTGAGCCACTATTTCTCCACCAGCAATTTGGATCTAATAATGATTGCCCTGTACACACTTTAGAGGGATTTGGAGCAGGAAGAAGTTTTGCTGTAAATAAATGAAAGTACTGTTGAGCCTTTAGTAAAGCTTTGTTGGAATCTTTGCATAAAATGTGTTATACAATAGTGAATTAGGTCAATACAGTTGTTAATATTATTAACAAATCAACAGTTACAAAAAGTGCTGCCCCACAGCACTTTGTACGTACCTTCTCTGTATCATGTATCAGATTATATTTTAATGAGTTGATAATGTCTGTTTCTCCTTTTAGATTTAACTGAACTTGAGAACAGGGACTGTACATATCTTTGTATTTAGTCTAATATAGACTTTGGCATATATAATCTCTGTTATATGAGATTCTTAAAACTGTATCTAGGATGAAAATGTTAATTTCTTTAAAACCAATATATCACCTTTTCCCCCCTTTTTTGGGGGAATACTATTAAAAAAAGATAATTTTACTGTCTCTGAAAGTATGCAGAATTTATTTAAGGGGGGATTTAGTGATTTTAAGAATTTGTATTGGGTTGGGAAATGAATTAAATTAAGTCAGAGTGATGTAGTGGGGCACATTTGCTGTTTTATAATGGGTAAGCAGTGAGGTGTGGAGGAAGGATCATGAGCTTTGTAGCTAAAATGACCTGGATTTGAATCTGCTGCTTTCAAAATGGGTGACTTGGGGAAGTTTCTTAGTGTTTCAGTTTCAATTTCCTTACCTGTGAAAATAGTACTTAGTTCATAGACTGGTTGTAATGATTAAGTAGAATCTTTAGCAAAGCATCTGATACAATGTCTGGGCATATTAGGGGTTGTGATAGCTGTTATTACTAGATAAATTAGCAAAAGGATTCTTTTCAGGTAGAAAATTATTTAAAGATGTGCTTTTCTTTTTCAAAGATAGGCTTTTCAATTGAATAGGAATTTCTGCCCTTTTACATTTTCTTTTACGTTAATTTGCTGTAAGTTAATTTCCAAATTAAACATTATGAAGATTGCATAGGATATATTTTACTCTTTGCTCCTTAGGGATCTTGTACTATCAGAGGATTACAAGGTGAAGCTAAGCTGGTGGTTTTCATTCTAGCCTCTGTTAGTCCCTGTCACCAAACTACCACACAATTTGGAGCATTTGCCAGTGTTGGCTCAAGAGAGGCCAATCGAGACACTAATAGATGCATTTTCTCCATGAGTACACCCTTGGATCACACATAGAATTCCTATTAACAGCAATGAGAGTTAAACTTGTAAATCCCTTATGCACTGGTGGGAGAATAGACCTTTTAGTTTACTTAGCCATCTTCCAGTTATTTGGCACTTTCCCCATCCCTTGTGAGTTCTCCAACATTTTCATTAAAGGCTTTTCTATTTTCTATTCTGCTTCATTCAGTTTGGGTTGTAATTCACGTTGGCCTGATGCCTTGGCAGCAATGAATGATTCTAATTGCCTCACTATCTATCTAGTCTGGCCTAATCATAAAGCCTTTCAACTTTTCATTCACGCTTCCAGCAGTATCAACTTCATGGGTCACAAACTTCCCACTCACATCCTTTCATTGCATCTTAGCTGCTTACCTCTTATGTATTTAAGAAACTCTAGAGAGTTCATCATTATTTCATTCCTTTTCTGTTATACCATCTTATCCTTTTCGTAAAATTACGAAAACTGCAAAAACCTAAGGATGCAGGATTTTTGTCCAGACATTGTATCAGAAAAGCTAGATACCCTAGCTCTCATTTAAGTTACAGTAAAGGGCTAGAAACTAGAAAGAAAGTTTTAAGTATTTTCCGGTGTCTACTGTGTTACTTCTTTAACTATAAGCAGCTCCATTTCCTTGTTTACCTCCTGAAATACACAGTGTTCTTTTCTGGTCCTGAAGATAGATATAGTATGAGAATCATAATGGTAAGCTGAAAACAAAGCTCCTGCTTTGAACTCATGTGATTTTCTGGCAGACAGGGAAGCTGCTCCAGCACTCTATCTAGTATGACTATACTGTTTTGATTTGGTGTGGCAGTCCTTTTTTTTGAGACTTTATGGGAACTCTTCTCATATGGTGAAAATAAGCATATATTTTTTAAATAGTCTCCAAGGTTAAAAAATGAAAAAATTACATGTTATTTGATCATGAAATGTTTTATTTTTGCCTTCTTCTCCCCCTTTTTTTCAAAGAAGTATTCAAAAAGTTTAAAAAGCTTTCTATATATATATATATACTTATTTATTTTTTAGTAATCTCTACTCCAAACATGGGGCTCAAATTCAGGACCCTGAGGCTTGAATGTGAGCCATGTGCTTGTTACACAATATAGTGATTCATTTGCAAATTTTTTTATTAATCATATTTATAATTCCAGGGTTTGGTTCAAGGGAGGATGGTTCATCAGAAGAAGGCACTTGATCCTTCACTTTTAGCATGGTTAATTGGATATTTTAAAAAATTTATAATTGTGACTAGTAATCAATGGGTACTGATTTTTTCTCTTGAAGTTTGATATATCTGATGATTAGAGGGATCCTCCATTAGATTTGATTCCATTAGACTCCACATATAGCTTTAAACATTTTCTCCCTCTGTTCCCCCAAATATTTCTATGTGGATGCTATGGGCCATATTCATCATGCAATGTGACCTCTGCCTCGGTGCCTTCATTGGGTGAGTCAGAATAGGCAGGGTAGAAGTATTTCTGAAAGCCATATCCCACTAAATCAAAAGTAAATGTGTCCTCGACACAACTCCTCAATATTCCTATAACCACTCCCAACACTACCCAATGTGAGGAGAAGAAGTTGGAATGGAAAGAGTCAGTGGTCTTAACTGAATTTGGTTAAAATATACTACTTTTGCAAGTTTTACAAAATTGTATTACCACGTGAATGCATTGCTAAAACCTCTTCCAGGAATTTGCAAGGGATTTGTATTAATTTCCTTATAGTAACAGATTAACACAAACTTGGTTGCTTAAACCAGCACAGATTTATTATCTTAACAGTTCTGGTGGTCAGAAGTCTGAAATGGAAAAACAAAAAAGAAGCCTGAAATAGGGGCACCTGGGTGGTTCAGTGGGTTAGGCCTCTGCCTTCGGCTCCGGTCATGATCTCAGGGTCCTGGGATCGAGCCCCTCTGCTCAGCAGGAAGCCTGCTTCCTCCCTCTCTCTCTCTGCCTGCCTCTCTGCCTGCTTCTGATCTCTGTCTGTCAAGATAATAAATAAAAATTTAAAAAAAAGAAGCCTGAAATGGGTTTCACTGTTCTAGAATCAAGGGGTCAGTGGGATTCCATTTCTTTTGGAGGCTCTATAGAAGAATCTATTTCTTTTCCTTTTTCAGCGTCTAGAGGCTGTCTGTATTATTGACTCCTGGTCCCCTTCTACTTTCAAAGCCAGCAACATAACATCTTCAAGTCTTTCTGGCACCCATCCTCCTACCTCCCTTTTACAAAAGGGTCCTTGTAATTGCATCAGGCCCTAAGATAACCCACCATCTCAAGACCCTTAATTTAATCACAATTGCAAAGTCTCTTTTACTGATGTAAAGTAACATTTATAGGTTTTGGGGATTAGGACAGTGAACATCTTTGGTGGTGGGGGGGGAATTATTCAGCCTACCACAGGTGAGTGCACAGTTTAGTTTCATAATAAATCTGCTTCTGTCCTTTAGCAAGAATAAAGTTTTCTTCATAGAGATCTTTTATGGTCCTTGTTAAATTGCTTTTACATATTTTATGTTTTATTGTTATAATTATATGTAACTATTTTCCATTTCCTTTTAAAAATTTATTTATTTATTTTAAGGATTTTATTTATTTTGAGGATTTTATTTATTTATTTTAAGAGCGATAGAGATAGCAAGAGCAGGGAGGAGAGAGAAGCAGGCTCTCCATTGAGCAGAGAGCCCAATGCAGGGCTCGATCCCATCTGAGCCACCCAGGCGCTCCCATTTTCATTTCTAGATGGTTATAGTAGTATAGAGAAAAATTACAGAATTTTATATGTTCCTTCTTAAATGTGGTATTAAAAAGACATAACCACATTTCATTATTCTAGTATTTTATTTTCATTAGAAATTCTTATGCTTTTAAAAATTTATTTATTAAAAAGATTTATTTATTTTAGAGAGAGAGAGTGTTCGAGCAGGAGGGAGAAGGAGGAGAGAGAGAAGCAAACTCCCTGCTGACTCAGAGCCTGGCTTAGCCCAGGGCTTGATCCCAAGATCCAGAGACCATGACCTGAGCGGTAACCAAGAGTCAGTTCCTCAACCAACTGAGCCACCCAGGTGCCTCATTGTGATTTTAGATATATAATTATATCAACAGCAAAAGGATTGTTTTAGCTTGTGCTTACCAATTATTTAATTTATTTCTTCTTATTGCATTTACAGTCTGCCCCCAATGCCCAGGTTTTGCTGAGATGGTTTCTAATTTAGTTTCAGATTATTATATTTTTCATAGTAGTATGCTTCTTATATTTCAAAAACTCTTTATTTTGCACATACATTATAAATTTGTGTCAATTTGTTATCTAAATGAATAATTATAAACTATATTGGTGGTTCTCAACTTGGGACCAGTTATACCCCCTAGGGAACATTTGGCAATGGCTGGACCCATTTTTGATTTTTCAGGACTAGGGAAAGGAAATGCTATTGATGGCTAGTGGGTAGAAGCCAGAGTTGTGCTCTACATTCCACAGTGGGCAGGTCATTCCTACCCACTGAACAAATAACGATCTGGTCCATATGCCGAAGTTGAGAAACCCTGAGCTGTGTGTATTACAAGATTCATTGCTTACCTCTTTTCCTCTCCTCTTCATTTTCTGTAATCTTAAGGTCGTTATTCTGATGCATGTGTTGTTTTGTTAGAGTACTTATCTTGCATATAATTTTTCCTTGGATGGCTTATGTTGATGATATATTCTCTGTATTCTTATATATCTGCAAGCATCTTTATTATGCTTGGCAAGTGAATGATATAATTTTTTTCCATTGTAAATAACTTGTTTTTGAATGATATCTTGGCTAGGTATAGGATTTTTGAATTGCATTCTCTCTCAGTATTCTGTCAATGTTGTATTCTTTCTATTTCCCAGTGTTGCTGATGCCAATCTGGATTTTTTTCCTTTATAAATAACTTCTTTAGCTCTGAAGCTTGTTATATAGTTCTTTTTATCCTTGAAACTTGGGATTTTTACTAGGATATACCTCGGTTTATTCCCTCATTTCCTCTTATCCTTTCTTAATCAGTGAACTCTTTTAATTGTAGGTTTGAATCTTTCCTAATTCCAGGGAATGTTCCTTCTCTCTTTTTTTTTTTTCTTGAGATATTATCCCTCTTACATGCTCCAATTTCTTCTTCTGGGGTTTCTATTATTTATATTTTAGGTCTCTTGGATCTGTTCTCCAGGTTTCCAAACTTCTCCCTCATAATTTCTGCTTTTTTATATTCCCCCCCTCCAGCCAAACAGTAAACTCTTTATAATTTTTTAAAATAAGTTGAGACATAATTTACATACAGTGAAATGTACAGATTTTTAAAAAAGATTTTATTTATTTATTTGACAGAGATCACAAGTAGGCAGAGAGGCAGGCAGAGAGAGAGGAGGAAGCAGGCTCCCTGCTGAGCAGAGAGCCTGATGTGGGGCTCGATCTGAGGACCCTGAGACCATGACCTGAGCCAAAGGCAGAGGCTTTAACCCACTGAGCCACCCAGGCACCCAGATGTACAGATTTTAAGTGTACAGATTTGTAAGTTTTGACAAATGTATACATACACGTAACCCGTACCTTATCAAGATACTGAACATCTTTACCATGCCAGAAATATCCATCATGTCCCTTTCTAGATATTTCCAAGCCCCTGAGCAGGCAAGCAGTCTTCTGATTTCCTTCCCTTAGATTAGTTTGGCTTACACTAGAGCGTCCTGTAAGTAAAATGGCAGTGTCTGGCTTCTTCTACTGAGCAAGATGTATTTTCCAGTTTACCTTCAGTTTTCAAAGGTGTTTGTATGCTGCTTTATCTTTCACCTGCATCATGTGTGGATTAGTTGGAGATTTGGGTAGTGGTTTATTATTTTTTTTAAGATTTTATTTATTTATTTGACAGAGAGATAGAGTGAGAACACAAGTAGGCAGAGCAGCAGGCAGAGGCAGAGAGAGAAGCAGGTTCTTTGCTCAGCAGAGAGCCCGACGCGGGACTCCATCCTGGGACCTAGGCATCATGACCTGAGCGGAAGGCAGACGCCTAACTGACTGAGCCACCCAGGCGCCCCTTGGGTAGTGGTTTAAATCTTATTTCAGTTCTCAAAGCCTTTGCTATGCTGCCTTGGTTTTCTCCCAAACATGCCCACTTTAAAGGTAAACCTATGATTTTATAGATGCATGTATATTAGGATGTGCAGATTTGAGGCTCACCGTCTTCAGCTCTATCTTCTCTGGGAATCTCCTCACTCCCTCTGCTCCAAAGGGGTCCCTTCTCCTTGTTATTGTGGTCAGAAAGATGGAATTTATTTTGGAGTTGGGGTCCGGAAGCTCCTCTGAAACTCTATACCCAGGAAGCAACTCCATTTTGCCATCTCCCCATCCCCCATCAGCTCCCATTGCATTTCTTGTTTCTATGAATCTGACTACTCTAGGTACTTCATCTAAGTGGAATCATGCAGTATCGTATCTTATGACTGGCTTATCGCACTTAGCTTAATGCCTTCGGGTTTCATCCATGTTGTAGCATGTGTCACAATTTCCTTCCTTTCAAAGGTTGAATAATATTCCCCTTATGTATATACTACATTTTGTTTGTCCATTTGTCCCCGATGGATACTGGGGTTGCTTCCACCTCTTGGCTATTGTGAATAGTGCTGCTATGAACATAAGTGTGCAAATGGCTCTTTGAGATCATGCTTTTAATTTTTTTGAGCATATATATATATATGTTAAATATTATATATGTTTATTACACACACACAGAAGTGGAGTTGCTGGATCAGATGGTAATTCTATTTTTATTTTTTGAGAAACCACCATACTATTTTCCATAGTGACTGCACCATTTTATATTCCTACTAACTGTGTACAAGTACTCTAATTTTTCCATGTCCTTACCAACATTTGTTATGTTTTTGGATAGGAGCCATCGTAATGGGTGTAAGGTGATTTTTCATTGTGGTTGTGGTTTTGCATTTCCCTAATGAGAGTGGGCCTAATTTTCTTTACATAGTTGACAGATGATGATGATGATGATGATGATGATGATGATGATGATTTTAGTATTTTGTCTAGTTTATTTGTTTGTTTTTTAGTTGTGATCAGTAGGGGAGATAAGCAGACCAAAGCTAACAATTTTCAAGTGAATTTCATGTTTCGAATGGTGGATTTTATAGTACTGAAAAATTGTTGGACCTTGTTCTGACAGGCTGTTAAGTTACTTAGGGATCATCTTGAATTTGGAGGGTTTGTTTTTAAATCTTTGTGGGGTGCATCTTGGGTAGCCTTTATTTACTCTAGGGCTAGTTTGGCCCTATACTAAGGCATGCATACCCTTCTCACCATCTCTTCTGAGTGCCTCATGTTTTCAGCGCCATTTCTCCTCTCTGGTTGATGGGAATTGACAAATTCCCACCCTGGGTGAACTCTGAATCAGTTATCTGGGAATTGTTCTTTTTTGGACAGTTCTTCACCTGATACTGTGGCGTTTCACCCTTGGAGCACGCAAATTCATATTGAGCCAGAAAGTCAAAGGGACCCTGTAAAGGTTTCTGGAGTTCTTTGTGTAGCTTCCTTCTCCGTGGTATAATCCCACAATTTATACTCACCTCAGTTTCCCTAACTCTGGTCTCTGCGTCTTTCACTCAGTGGCAATGCTGGGCCAGTTTTGGTTCTCCCTCCCTAAACCACAAGAATGCCTCCAGGGATCTCTTTAGTCGTTGCTCTTCTAGGTTGGGGGGCGGTTATAGTCTTGCACTGCCTATTGTCTGATGCCTGAAACTCATTCTTGTATATATTTTGTTCTTTCTTCTGCTTTTGTAGAAGATACTCTTTTGTGGCTGGAAGCAGAAGTCCATCTCTTTATACTTTGGTCTGTGCTTGGAAGTATTTCTTCTTGGGCTTTGCATTTGATTCGCAGTAGTGATCATCCTTTTCAGTTCAGCTACTGAATTTTAGAATCAGAAAATCATGCTTAATTCTAAAAAGTTCTCTTTATGCTGTAATTGAA
The DNA here is from genome assembly GCA_004024625.1 of Mellivora capensis. Taxonomy (NCBI): domain Eukaryota; kingdom Metazoa; phylum Chordata; class Mammalia; order Carnivora; family Mustelidae; genus Mellivora; species Mellivora capensis. The sequence continues at coordinate 54,926 of PISX010009299.1, forward strand.
TCTCATGTATTCTTTTTGTTTTTGTGTTAAAGTTGTTATTTATCTTCTTAGGAATTTCTATTTCAGTAGCAGCTTCTTTTTCTTACATTTTTGTGAGTTTTCATGAGGTGTTTGAGCTCTCTTAAATACATTTAAAAAATTTGGGACGCCTGGGTGGCTCAGTTGGTTAAGCGGCTGCCTTCGGCTCAGGTCATGATCCCAGCGTCCTGGGATCGAGTCCCACATCGGGCTCCTTGCTTGGCAGGGAGCCTGCTTCTCCCTCTGCCTCTGCCTGCCACTCTGTCTGTCTGTGCTCCCTCTTCCTCTCTCCCTCTCTCTCTGACAAATAAATAAATTAAAAAAAAATTTACCACTATCCACTGTCAGGGGTCACAGAGTTTGGGGTACCTTGACTAGGAGTAGCAAACTCATGAGTAGAAGCAGGGACAACAGTGCTTCCTCCTGTGGGTTACTGATGTATCAACTGATAATCTGCCAGACTTTTGTTCTGCCAAGATACATTTTTAGCATAGCATTTAATGTCCCTGTCATTTCACTAACTCCTCTTGTCTTCTTCCCAAATGCATCCTTTGTTCAAGACATTCTACTTGGGATTTTACATACAACCCATTTTCTTAAGCATTTGTGCTTTTGTAACTACTATCTCTCACATCTGGTACACTTTTATATTCCCAGCATATTCTTTCTTATTCATACTTTGAGATTCAGCTGTAGGCCGTATCTGAGTAGGCCTTTTACCTCAAGGGGAGTTGGGCATTGCCTTAATGGGCTAATCACATTGGGCTAATCACACTGGTGAGCTAATGGGCTAATCACATTGGTGAGGCAGGATTAGAGAGAACACCCATTGTGCAGTAATGCTGAAGTAGATAACCAAATAGTATTTGTGCTACATATGTGCATTATAGATTGTGCCCAAAAGAGAAATATAGACCCTGTGATAGAAGTCGTTTATCATATTTCCAAGTAAGTGCTAATGAGAACCAGAGAAAGGGCAGAAACTTTTTGCCCAATACTTCTGAGAGGCCAGAAGTTGCATTTCATGGGTAAAGGCAGGAATGTGGAAGGGAAAGACAAAATGGTTCTTCCTACAGTCCTGGTTCCCCACCTCGCGTACAACTCATGATTTTGATATCAGACTCAGAGTTTTCTCTGCATTCCAAGTCTTGCAATCATTTTAGAAACTTCAGTTCCAAAGACCTATCCAAATATTCTTAACTTCAGTGATATTCATCTGCCCTCAAGATCCAAAAACATTTCCTGTGGTCATATATGAAATTTGAACTGCCCAGATTTTACATCTTCAACTTCCAATCTTATTATTCTTTTATAATACTTTCCTATCTTACTAGTTCTCACTCATCTCTACATTGTGTGTGTGTGTGTGTGTGTGTGTGTGTTTGTGTGTGTGTTTGGCTCCCATGAACCCTTAAGAGTCTCTGAAACTCTTTCTTCTTTCAAAGTATCAACACCCTTCTGGTTGTATTATTGTCCAGCCCAGACACCAGGGTATATAAATTCAACCACTCTCTTGTCAGTACTTTCAGCTTTCCTACCATTTGTCATTTCACTGTATCCAATCTTCACAGCAGGCACAATCCAAGAACCTGTCTTCTCTATTCCAACATATGGGATACTGGGAGAAACGATCACAACCATGAATATCAGCATTACAAATAATAGAAATGTGCATGTTGTCATTAATAATAATAACACACACATATTTTTATTCATATTATTAGCCCAACTAGTTCTTTTTTAAAAAAATTTTTAAAAGATTTTATTTATTTATTTGACAGACAGAGATCACAAGTAGGCAGAGAAGCAGGCAGAGAGAGGAGGAAGCAGGCTCCCTGCTGAGCAGAGAGCCCGATGCAGGACTCGATCCCAGGACCCTGGGATCATGACCTGAGCTGAAGGCAGAGGCTTTAACCCACTGAGCCACCCAGGCGCCCCTAGCCAAACTAATTCTTAGGGAAACTCAAGTTTTTTATGATACTAGGTTTGGCAAAAATTGCTCCCAAAGTTTACATAAAGAGAATAATATACATAATATACATACACATAATATACATACATACATAACACACATATATACATATATGCAATACATATCATATATTGGACATACTGTAAACAAAATAGTATTTTAGAGCTGTATACAACATACAATCAGTGACTTCACATGAAAGTTTGCCTCCATAAAGACAATTTCAGGGGGCTTCCATAATATAATCAAAACACATTTGGCTAGTACATTTCCTAATCCATGGAACAATGTTTTCCTCATCCAGCCCTCTTCTTTGCAGATAAAAGAAAATGAACTCTAACTTAGATGCAAAAAAAAAATTTTTTTTTTGTTGGAAGGATTTCACACAGAAGTCATAAAAAGTTTGGAAAACCAAGCTTAAAGAAAAGGTGGGAAAAGAAAGGCAAGCCCAGGAAAGATCCTATCATAGGGGTAGTCTGTATAGGACACTTAACACTTTGCTGCTTTTAGACTGTAGACTTTCTTTTTTTAAAAAAATATTTTATTTATTTATTTGACTGACAGAGATCACAAGTAGGCAGAGAGGCAGGCAGAGAGAGAGGAGGAAGCAGGCTCCCTGCTGAGCAGAGAGCCCGATGCAGGGCTCCATCCCAGGACCCTGAGATCATGACCTGAGCCGAAGGCAGAGGCTTAACCCACTGAGCCACCCAGGCGCCCCTAGACTGTAGACTTTCACCCCTATTCTCCTGACCTCACTTCTCGGGCCACCACTGTGGCAGATAATCTGATTGTTTTTGCATCTTGCTTCATCTTCTTATGATACAAGGTCCCAGGATAACGGATCATCCAATAGATCAAGCCTAGATCGCATGTGGACTCCTAGCGTCTAGAGAGTGCTCTTTGGTGTTTGCAGGGAGAAGCAGGACCCTGTCTCTCCTCTATCTTGGGATTTCCCCAGTATAGGGAGGGTATTTGGAACTTGAGCTGCCAAGGATAGCAAATGTCCACTCTATCCTTGAAGCAGTCCTCTCTAAATATTGTTTATCTTGGCCAAGATTTTGATCGGCATTGGACAGCATGAGTTCAAGATTGTATTTGCTGACAACTACCTGGAGTGCTGCTAGTCTATGTTGCCAATTAAATAAAGACCCATATGCTTTAACAGACAGTTGAATTGGGAGTAGGATTGATATCCTCTTGTGAAGATTGAGTTGCCTAATATAGACACACGGCTGACTAGGAGGCCACCCCCGGTGCACCAGAAGCTGTGGGAGTACTTATAGTCATGGCCAAGAGTCCACTTTGAAAAATGATTGTGATTTGCTTTAATGTACAGAAAAAGAGAACATTTATGTTACATGTAGCAAAACCATAATAATATTAGCCTGGCATATTTTAAGAAATGTATAACTGATGCTCCTTAGCCATGAAAAAATTCAGTAAAGATCCCATAGAATAGGATGCCTTGCTTTGAAAATTGCTACGATGTACTGCTCCTATTTGGTATACTTTTCAAAAGAAAATATTTGAGAAATATACTCCAGGATAAATAAAAGAGGAAACTTCCATGAAAATTTTTTTTTAATTATATGGATATGAAAAATTTCATGTTGAAATTTTTTACTGAATAGATAATAATATGGTCACATGGTTCAAAATGGTATGAAGTATGAAATCTCTTACCCCATCTGTCCAGGGATCTCCAACATAGTTAACCACTTAAACTGGTTTTTGTATTTCCTTCCAGAGTTACATTTATGCAAACATAAACAAATATATATATATAATCTTGCTTACCCCCTTTTTAAAAATACAAAAGCAGCCTACTATTTTTACTCTTCTGTTCTTTTTTGGAAATTTAATAATAGATACTGGAGGGCTCACTTGCTTGAGCAACTGCCTTTGACTCAGTCCCCTGGAGTCTGGGAATCGAGTCCCGCATTGGGCTCCCTGCTCCGCAGGGAATCTGCTTCTCCCTCTGACCTTCCCCCTCTCATGCTTGAGCTCATTCTCTCTCTCTCTCTCAAATAAATAAATAAAATATTTAAAAAAATAGATACTGGAGGTCTTTTCATAGAAGTAAGTAAAACACTTTTTTGTTCTTTTTCTTTTGAATAATATTTTATTATATAGATATACCATAATTAAAAAACTAGTCCTCTGTTGAAGGAGATCTGAATTTTTCCCTAACTGTTGCTGTTATATACAATGCTTAATAAGTCAACTCGTACATAAATTATTTTGCACACATGCAAATTTACATGTAGGCTATATATCCAGAAGTGGAATCATTGAGTCAGAATATATGTGCATATGACTCATATATGAATCAGAATATATGTGCATATATGTGCAGAATATATGTGCATTTGTAGTTCTGATAAAAATTGCTAAATTATACCAATTAGTCCTTCCACTAGTGTTAAATGATATCTCCTATTTTCCTATGGACTCTCCAGGAGTGGTTTTATTATAATTTTGAATTTGTTTTTCAAATACGATAGGTAAAAACAGTATCTGAGTATAGTTTTAGTTTACTTAATTTGTTTATCTTGCCTTGAGTGAGGCTGGGAATCTTGTTATGTATTTAAAAAACATATACATTTCCTTTCCTGGGACTTATCTGATCTTATTTTTTGCTCTTTTTGCTATTGGGTATTGTTCTTTTTCTTATCAAATTTTTTTCAAAGATTTTATTTATTTATTTGACAGAGAGAGATCACAAGTAGGCAGAGAGGCAGACAGAGAGAGAGGAAGGGAAGCAGGCTCCTCACCAAGCAGAGAGCCCGATGCGGGGCTCGATCCCAGCAACCTGGGATCATGACCTGAGTCGAAAGTAGAGGCTTTAACCCACTGAGCCACCCAGGCCCCCTCTTATCAACTTTTATAAAAGCTTTATCATTTGTGAGATTAACCTTTTGCTTGTGATATGATTTGCAGATATTTTTTGACCAGTTTGTTATTATCTCATTACTTTTCTTATGGTATTTTTTGCATCATTCAGATGCAAATCATTTGCAGATCATTTATTTTTTATTTTATTTATTTATTATTATTTTTAAAGGTTTTATTTATTTATTTGACAGAGAGAGATCACAAGTAGGCAGAGAGAGAGAGAGAGAGGAGGAAGCAGGCTCCCTGCCAAGCAGAGAGCCCTATGTGGGACCCGATCCCAGGACCCTGAGATCATGACCTGAGCCGAAGGCAGAGGCTTAACCCATTTATTTTTTATTTTGATTTCTCCTACGAATTCTGGATTTTGAGTCATGTTGGCCTTTGGTCAACTTTAAATTTATGCTGTATGCAGTCTGAGGTATGGATATCTTTCTTTCTTTTCTGTCCTAAGACTATTGAATAGTCCATCTTGTCCCTTCTAACCTTAGATGCTAATAAATCTAGTCCTGTTCAGTGGTTGGTTTTCCTCTAGTCAGAGCTTACAGAGACTAAGGCTCTTTTTGCTTTTTGGTTTCACCATTCCATAGAGCCTTACTATCCTCTACATTTAGCTAGAGAAGGATACAGTATGAAAAAAAAAAACCCCAAAACCCTACATTGTGAAAGTTTTATCTGGGACATGACACACAATGCTTTCGTGTACATTCATTGGTGAGAACTAGCCATGTCATATCTCTCTATATCTATCTATCTATCTATCTCAAAGATTTAATTATATGTACATATGTATGTTATTTTATTATTTATTATTTAATTATATATTATATATTATTATTGATTATTATAGTAATTGTAATATATATATATATATTTTTTTTTTCTCTCCCCAGCTCCCCCCCTGTAAGTATTCAGTCAAGTCATCAGGACTTTCATATGATTTCATTGGCTGGCCCCTTCAGTCCATGTTTAAGAAAAGTGGTGATAGTAGCTTACTTCTTCCTGACTGTAGTATCAATACTTATTATGTTTCCTATAAAGCATGCAGGCTTTGGGGCCACAATAGAAATATTTTATCATATTAAGAAAATATCTTTGTAAAAAAGAAAAAAGAAAGGAAGTATCATTTTCTTTCCAATTCATTCAGTTTTTTTCTTTAATCAAAAATAAGATCCTACTCAGCACCTTAGAGATAAGGTTTTATTTTTGTTATTCAATCCAATAAAGTTGTTATAGTAATAGTTTCAAACTAATGCATTTAGGAAATGAATCCCACTTGATAATTTCCAACCATCCTTGCACTTCTGGAACAAATCTTACTAGGTCTTTATGTATTCATTTTTTAATGTACTGCTGGATTATATTTAATAATATTTTACTTGAGGTTTTTGCATAAATTTTCTTAAATGTTATTGATTTGTGGGATTTTTGTGCAGTCTTTTTTTTTTAAGATTTATTTATTTAATAGAGATTGAATGAGCATGGGGAGGGGCAGAGAGGAAGGGAGAAACTCCAGCAGACTCCTCGTTGAGCTCAGAGCCTGATGTGGGGCTTGATCTCAAGACCCCAAGATCATGACCTGAGCTAAAACCAAGAGTCTGAGGCTTAACAGTGTCACCCAGGGGCCCCTTTTTTGAGCACTCTTTGTCAGGCTTGGTGTTAATGTTATATAGTGTCATATACATATATGGAAATTTTCTATCTCTATGCAGTTGGGTAGTTTAAGTAGCACTGGACAGTCTTTCTTTATAGTTTTCATTAAATTCTTGGAAACTATTCTTTTTTGGGGGGTGGGGATGGACACCTTACTCTTTAGCAATTTCTCCAGTTTCTTCTATGAACATTGGTCTGTTAACATTTTCTGTGTTTTTCTTTCTTTTTTTTTTTTTAAGATTTTATTTATTTATTTGACAAAGATCATGAGTAGGCATAGAGGCCGGGAGGGGGCGGGGAGGGAGCAAGCTCCCTGTTGAGCAGAGAGCCCGATGCGGGGCTTGATCCCAGGACTCTGGGATCATGACCCTAGCTGAAGGCAGAGGCTTAACCCACTGAGCCACTCAGGTGTCCCTTTCTGTGTTTTTCTTGTTCAGTTTTGGTAAATTATACAGTTGAGCCTTGAACAATGAAGGCTTGAACTGCGTGGGTCCACTTACACAGGAATTTTTTTTTTCTCAATAAATTCAGTAGTGCTGTAAGTGTATCTTCTCTTCCTTATGATTTTTTTTTAAGGATTTATGTATTTATTTGACAGAGAAACAGCAAGAGAGGGAACACAAGCAGGGGGAGTGGGAGAGGGAGAAGCCGGCTTCCCACCTATCAGGGAGCTCAATGTGGGGCTTGACCCCAGGACCCTAGGATCATGACCTGAGCCAAAGGCAGACACTTAACTGACTAAGCCCTCCAGGCTCCCCTTTTCTTTTCCTTTTTAAAAAAATTATTTATTTATTTATTTATTTAGAGAGCTCACATGAGTGGGTGAAGGGGCAGAGGGAGAAGGAGAGAGAGAATCTCAAGCAGACTCTGTGCTGAGCACAGAGCTCATGCAGGGCTTGATATCACAACCCCAAGATGATGAGCTGAAGAGTCAGATGCCTAACTGACTGAGCCACCCACCCAGGTGCCCCATTCCTTATGATTTTCTTTTTTTTTTCTTTTTAAGATTTTATTTATTATTAGAGAGTGAGTACACAAGAGAGAGAGGGAGAGAGAAAGAGCAGGGGCAGAAGCAGACTCCCCACTGAGTAGGGAGCTTAATATAGGACTTGATCCCAGGACCTGGAGATCAAGACCCGAGCCCAAGGCAGACACTTAACTGACTGAGCCACCCAGGTGCCCCTTCTTATGATTTTCTTAATAACATTTTCTCTTCTCTAGCTTACTTTATTGTAAGAATACAGTATATAATACATATAACATACAGAATATATATTAATTTTTTATGTTGATAAAGCTCAATAGTAGGCTATTAATAGTGAAGTCTTTGGGGAATCACAGTTAACATGAATTTTGGGCAGTGTGGAGTCCGTGCCCTCACTCCCATATTGTTCAAAGGCGAACTGTATTTTAATACATATTGTTATCATTATTGTTGTTCTCTAAAAATTTTGCTGGTTTGGTTTATATTTTTTCTTTGACCTGACAGTTACTTTACAGAGAGTTTAAAAATTTCCATATGTAAAAACCTTCTATTTTCTGAGTTGTTAATTTCCAATGTTATTACATAGTGATCACACTGTTGCCTGTCTTATTTCTGTTTTCTGGAATTTACAGGTTGAATGTAAAAACATTTATGATAATCCAGATGTCCTATGTCAAGCCAGATATTAACAGTTCTTGTAAAATATGTAATATAATCCTATTCCTTTCACTAAACTTTTGTTTTGGAAAATATAATCTTTTCCCTTAAGATATGTTATTTATAGTAACACTTAATAGCTTGTTATTTTTAAAGAATTAAAAAAGTTAATAATGAATTTATATAATAAATTATAAATAAATAAAAATTTCAGTTTTAATTTCTAAAACGGTAAATATCAACAGATATCATTTACAAAAACGGACACTCTTTGGGGTCCTCTATAATTTTTAAGAGTTTAGGGAGTGTAGTTTCTGAGGCCAAAAATGTTTGAGAACTGTTGCAGTATAGGATTGAGTTTTGCTTTGTGAGCCATTCTAAAAATGTTTTTCTTCTAATGATTGAATTAAACTCATTTGCACTTACTAATGTAGCAGATGTTTGCTTTTAATTTAAATGCTTTTAATTTTAATTTTTAATTCATAATAATTTTCACCTTATGTTTTCCACTTTAATACTCTTTCAAAAAGTCTTTACTCTTGTTTCTTTTCCTTTTTTCTGTAATTCTTCTGTTATTATAGAAGTTCTGTGTTTTTAATAGTTCTTTTTATAACTATACCTTTATGCAATATGTTTAGTCCTCTAACTTTAAACACTATCTGTTGTTTCCCTACTCTGAGCAATGATAACATTAGTGTGTTTTCTTTGTTTTCCTTCACACTCCTTCACCATCTTATTTTAGTTAATTATGTAATCTTTGTTAAGTGTTACTGTTGTCCTGCTAAATATGCTTATACTTGTGATGTAACTTAAAAAGATATACTTTGATTTCAATTATTATAAATGAGGCAATTGGTGAACATACCAGTTCTCCTAATTTCCTCTTCTCCATGACACTTACTTCTTTCAGGATTTATTTTTAGGTTCTTTCATCCCAAAGTGCTGTCCAGTCTTTTTTCTCTTTGCTTCAAATTCATGCTTCTTAATTTTCTGAGATACTGTTCCATCATATTTTATTCTTTATCTTCAACATCTCCTTTTCTATAGACAGTTTTCTTTCCTCATATGCATATTCTGAAGTCTTTATCATCTTAGCAAATAACAAAAAATTTCTTATTCTCTCTAAACTACAGCAGCTTGAGATCTTTTCTTTCCTCCTTACCCAGACTCTCGAAATGAATAGTATATGCTTCGTTATAAGTCATTCACTCATGAACCACCACAATCTGGCTTCCACTTTCAGTCACAGTATTGAAAGAATTCTTTTCATGATTACTAGTAATTTCTTGCTTCTGATTTTCATTTGTGTCATACATGGCCTCTCTGTAGCATTTAATCATGCGACCACTGGGTCCTCTCTTGTTTTTCATGATAGCATAGTATCCTGATTTTCTTCTTACTGCTTCAACTTCTGAATTTTCTTAGTGTATTTCTCTTCTCTTTGTTCCTGCTCCTCAGGAACAAAAATTGTATATATTTGGTTATCTTCCTTTCTTTTTCTAATCTCTTGGGAGATCGCACCTATTTATATGGCTTTAATTTCCATCTTAAAGTAGTTCAAGAGCTTTGATCTTCAGAAATTTATTTAAAAAAATCTGTGACTTTAGGGACGCCTGGGTGGCTCAGTTGGTTGAGCGGCTGCCTTTGGCTCGGGTCATGATCCCAGCGTCCTGGCATCGAGTCCCACATCAGGCTCCTTGCTTGGCAGGGAGCCTGCTTCTCTCTCTACCTCTGCCTGCCACTCTGTCTGCCTGTGCTCGCGCTCTCTTTCTCTCTCTGACAAATAAATAAATAAAATCTTTAAAAAAAATCTGTGGCTTTAGCATAGCACACAGAATTTTATTTTTTAAAAGATTTATTTATTTGAGAGAGAGAGAGAGAGCGCACAAGTAGAAGGAGCAGCAGAGGGAGAGGGAGAAGAGAGCTCCCTGCTGAGCATGGAGTCCAGTGGGGGGCTCAATCCCAGGACCCTGGGATCATGGCCTGAGCTGATGGCAGAGCTTACCTGACTGAGCCACCCACATGCCCTATGCACACAAAATTTAAATATCTGACCTTTGCTTCTTTACATTGCTTTTGGGAAAAGTTATACATGCTCACTGTAAGTAATTCAAGCAATGTGGGAAAATACAGAATTAAAGTAAAAAAAAGTCTAAGTACTACCATTCAGAAATTACTATCATTAACCTTAGATAAATATTATTGCAGGTATCTTTCTTCATCCAGAACTTTATGCAGCTATCTTTCTATATGCAGAACTGTACACATTCATATGTGTGCACACACACATGAATATGTATGTATAGGCAGAACTGTAGACATAAAGAGATAGTGCAGGATAGAAGATATAAGAGTAGTTTTATAGAAGTGGATCATATTATAGATTACATTTTAAATATTAAATTTTATCTTATGTGAATTTAATAGAGGTTAAAGAGACCAAAGTTAAAATAAAGCAATATTGAATTTCAAATAAATGCCTCTTTACCACAGGATTTCTCTCTTTCTTTCAGGATTTTATTTATTTGACAGAGAGAGACACAGTGAGAGAGGGAACACAAGCAGGGGGAGTGGGAGAGGGAGAAGCAGGGAGCCTGATGTGGGACTCGATCCCAGGACTCTTGGATCCATGACCTGAGCCGAAGGCAGACGCTTAATGACTGAGCCACCCAGGTGCCCCAGGATTTATTTCTTTTAAGATTCTGATTAATGATTTAAAAGGATTATGACAAAACTAAGAAGCTGGAGCATTATGTCTTATTAAATGACTGTTTTAATTTTAGACAGAATTGATTGACACTCTGCTGTGAAAAGTGAGTATATTAGCTCTCTTTTACATCCTCCTGGCTTACCACCCTCCAACTTTTTAAGTTATATGATTATTGTTACATTTTCTGTGTTTATAATATCCATGGTATATGAACTAAAATTCCTGCAGTTGTTTTATTGTTCTTTATTAGTAATATATAGAAGTAAGTTCACTGTCACCAATTTTGTATTTTATTTTTATTTGTTTTTAAACTATGGCTTTTTTATTCCTCCATTCTTTAGTTTGGTTAACCTCTCAATGGCTGATTGTCAAGATGCAATAGTGTCCTTTGTAATCTCTGTGTTCTTTAAAATTTGAGGATGTCTGACTATTGTTTTTGTATTTGGATAACACATTGACCCTGGTGTTGGTCAAAGTTCACAGTTACAGGCAATGGAGTCCACTCTAGCGAGTTTAAGTAGGAAGAAATTGGGAGCAGAAAGAATAGATTTTAGGCTGGGCTTTGTTGCATGTTGAGTTCTCCGGCAGTAGACAGAATCTGGGGTATAAAATGTTTATTAGGGGATAACACCTATGAGAGGAAGAGGGGGGAAGCAATAATGTGCAGAGCAAGAAGTCAAACTGCTGTGCAGACCCAGTAAAGCCTTAGCCCAGCTGTGGGGACCTACAGGTACCACAGCTCCTCTCTAGCCCTGTTTAGATACACTTTTCCCCGTGTTTGGGACCTAGCTCTGTCTGGTTTCTGAGGGTCCTCTCTCTGCAGTGAGCCTTAGAAGAGGGAGGTTAGTAGGACAAGCTGTAGTCTCTATCACTGTGGTCGGTCTCTGAGCTGCAATTGATTCTGTTTTCTCCCTCCACTATCTAGTTTAAATTTCTCTAACCCTCGCTGGGCTCTCTGTTGGCCTCACCAGCTTATCAAGTGGCATGAGCCAGGTCTTGATGGGTCTGCGAACCTGATCACCATTCCCTTCTGAGGGAAGTTTGCTGTAATTGGTGATTTATAGTGACAGTCTGACAAGAGAATACCAAGAGGTGTCCAAGAGAATTATGTGTTTCACTCCTATCCCTCCCTCCCCCCATAGGTAACAGTTGTCCTACCTTCTTCTGAGGACCAAGATGGTGATTTCTCTTCTTGCCTGCTGGTACTTGGACCTGAGGATCCTAAAGATGCCCTGGTAGTGGGCCAAAGTTTATACTATAGTGGGATTATTGCTCTATCTCTCAGTAAAAGTGTGCTTACACTGAGGATCAGGACCTCTAGCTCTGTAGAGTCCAAAGCTGCAATACTGGGGAACATGGAGTCCCCCAGTGGGCTGTTAGTAGTAATGATGGTAAGTAGAGCCAGGCCCGTATCTGCCTTTAAGTTCTCAGATCATATATTCTTTCTGTTGGGGACCTTATTCTGTATAAAAGATTTGAATCTTGTAAGTATTGTGCCTGGAGGGTGACACACCATTCTTAAAAAGTCCTGTCTCTGACCTAGTGTTTTAGTTGTGCCTGTCAGGCCATTTCAATGCTCTATCAGACCAGCAGCTTCTGGATACTATGGGACATGTTATGACAACTGGAACCCATGACCACAGGAATGCTCCCATATCCCTTTGCTGAAAATTGGTTCCCCTGGTCTGATATCATGTTACATGGGATCCCATGCCAATGGATGGAACATGCCATAAACTCTCAGTGCGTAGATGAGGCCCTACACACAGGAAGGAAAACCTACACCTGATTCCAGTTTCTCTGTTTCTGTGAGAATTAACTACTGGCCTTTCAAGGATGGAAGGGGTTCAATGTAGTTAACTTGCTACAGTCTGGTTAATTTTCTAGTGGAATGATGTCATAACAGGGATTCAACATTGGTCTTTGTGGTTGGACATTGGACATTTAGTGGCAGGTGGTGCTAGCTACATTAGACCGTGAGTGGGAATGCGCATTGTTGGGCTTACGGACAGCCTCCAGTTCTCCAACTGGAGCCCCTTCATTCATGTGCTTTTTCTGCCAACACTGGGGGGTAGTCAATAACAGAGACTTGATGGCATAGACCCACAGAGTTATTTTGTTTACTTGGTTATTTTGTGTCTCTTCTGTGATGGATACTTTATGATGGTTAACATGTGATACAAAGGTCTTTGTGCCCATTCCATATATCCATCCTCGTTTCTGTACCCAGTGCCTTCTTCTGATTTTCTAATCTATTTTTTTTTTTAACCAGCCAGCTAGGCCATTGATCAATGCCCATGAGTCTGTATATATTTTAACCTGTATATATTTTAACCTTTTCCTACACAAAAGAGATGATGAAGTGAACTCCCTCAATCTTCTGATTGGGAGGATTTTTCCTTACTGCTATCTTTGTCAGCCACCCCTGAGTGATGCTACAATATAGCTGCCATCCATTTTTACATACCGAGTTTTCCCATCCATAAGCTAAGCTCAGGCTCTTCTCTCTTCTTTAACTGGTCTTACAGTATCTTCCATATGGCCATATCTGTGAGTTGAGGGAGGGGCCCTGGGCAAATACCATGGAGGTCTGGACTAGTTGCTCATGGAGCCTGCTGGAGCCCTCTGGTCTGGCTTGTATTTTATTCTAGATGCACCACTTCCATCTTAAAATGGATTGTTGCCATTCTCACCTGAACTTATAATTTTGTCTTTCTGACAGGACTCAACTCATGAGGGGCAGATTCAGCCACATGATCACTTGGTGTCCTATGGTCAGACATTTCATCTCTGCCAGGGCCTCCTAGCATATAGGTATTGATTTTCAAAGGCATACAGTCTTCTGCTATATTTGGTAAGTGCTTCCTCCAGCATTCCAAAGGACTACACTTTCTTCCATTTGAGAATACCACAAAGTCTATATGGCATCTTTTCCTACTATTGATGCTTCCAACACCATGGGATGTGGTGGAGTACACACGGCAAGCAGCAGAGCTGCTTGAACTGTAGCCTCTATGGTTGCCAAGTCCTTACCTGCTCTGGATCCCACTCAAAACTGTCACCCAGGGGCGCCTGGGTGGCTCAGTGGGTTAAAGCCTCTGCCTTCGGCTCAGGTCATGATCTCGGAGTCCTGGGATCGAGCCCCGCATCGGGCTCTCTGCTCAGCAGGGAGCCTGCTTCCTCCTCTCTCTCTGCCTGCCTCTCTGCCTACTTGTGATCTCCATCTGTCAAATGAATAAATAAAATCTTAAAAAAAAAAACCTGTCACCCAGTGTATTCCTAAGGGATGGAATATGCTACCTCCAGAATCTGAAGTAGCCCACCAACTGTTAGGATTTCTTCTTCATGGAAAAATAAGCAAAATATACCAATTTGTCTTTTACTTTGGTGCTGCTCCTAACCACTGGACTCCTACTAAAAATATACTGACATTGCAGGGACCAAAATCTTTTTAAGGTTAATTCCGCCCCCCCTCCCCGAGTGTATGTTTCTTAGCAAGGCCTCCAGCATCCTAGCCTTCTCTTGTTCATTTGGCCCCATCAATATAATGCCATTGATCTCATGGGTCAGTGTGATATTCTTTGGGATTTCCAAATAATACAATCTTTTTGGACACATTTTATAACAGGCAACCTGAGTTAGCATAGCCTTGGAACAAAACTGTAAATGTATGGTTCATGTGAATTCTAACACCTTTTGATCTTGTTTTCTGATTGGCGTAGAAGAGAACATGTGCACCATATCAGTGGCTTTTACTGTATATTTCAGGCTGTATTACCTCTAGCAAAGGTAGCACATCTGGCATAGTGGCTATGATTGGGGCTGTTTGCGGGTTGAGTTTTGGCAGTTTACAGTCATCATCTAGAAGCCATTCATTTTTTGTTGGGGCTAGACAGTGGATTAGATGGGGCAAACATTCTTACATTCTTAAAGTTGCTATTCTTTTGGAGTATGATATTGTTTTTGGTTTGGATGAGGAGCCTTCCATTTGGTTTTCCTCTCTATGCTAGTTCTTACACCAAGGACCAATGTGGGGATTTGGCCAATTGCTAAATATATTAATTCTAATTATACATTTGGTGACCAGGAAAATGGCCACTGCATGACTCTGTGGGCCTAGTGAATACACTGTAGGGTTGGGCCTCGCCCAAGACTACATTTGTCCCCATATGCCTCCACTTTACTAGGGAGGACATGATGATGTTTTCAGGCTGCTAATTATTGTGAATTCAAACTCTGTGCTTAGTGGTCCTCAAAATGTCTTATATGCCCCCTTTTCCAATGTGTAGTTTCCCAAATAAGTGTCCAGAGGTCCTTTTGGGGGACTAGGGAAGTCATTCCCATGAATAACTTGCCATGTGTTATAGGGATCTTCATTCTGTGGATCTGGCCAGCTCTTCAGGCATTGAAAAACTGGCACAGATCCCAAAACAGGGTTAGGGCTTGGTGATTTTTTTTGTCCACAACCACTCTCAGCCTCCAGTTATCTATCCTTAATTTATTCTCTTGGTATATGCTGAGTGGTAATCCTTTTGGTTCTCCATCTAATTTTCCCTTGGGAACTCCATGTTCTGTTAACCATCTCTGTAACTCTAGAACTCTGAGCATCAAGACTCCCTTGGCTGTCATTCCTGCCTTCTTGGTCATTCTGATAATTATGATTCCCTGGCTTTTGGCAGTAGACTGCTCACCTGGCTTCTATTTGGGGATCCTATTATCCCCATTACTATTAATGAACCAAGGTCTGTCATCCCAAGCCTACAGAGGAGAGCCATGACTAAACTTTTTAGTGATGCTGGTGCCCCTCTCACCAGTATATTTTTATGGTCTTGGTAAATTAAGTGGTGTGTTCTCTTAGTCCTCCAGTGGAACATAATAAACTGGTGGATTGTCTAGCTATACATATGTTTCAGTCTAGTTCCCTGAGCTTTTAATCCTATCCACTATTTGCCACAGCCGTTCTGGCATTTCAACTTTTTTCAGTGTGGACAATCACTTTTTCTGTGTTTCTAGGAGCCACTGTAATAAGAAGTTCACATTATCTCCTAGGGGTCCCTGCCAGGGTGTTAAATTCTTTATCTTTAGGAGAGTGGAGAACATGAGGAGATGTTGGTCAAAGGGTACAAATTTCTAGCTTTAAGATGAGTAAATTCTGGGGATCTAATGTACAAAATGGTGACTATAATTAGCTGTACTGTACTAGATACTTGAAAATCTTGAAGGGAGTAGTCTTAAGTGTTATTACCACAAGAAAGAAATGTTAATCATGTGAGGGGATGGTAGTGTTCCCTAACTATATTGTGGTAATCATTTCATAATATATACCTGCATCAAATTATCATATGTAACCTTAAAGTTACATATGCTATATGTCAATAATATCCCAATAAAGCTGGAAAAAAATTTAATCTTGGGAGAGTGCTACTAAGTGAATAAACTCTTTCTTATCCAATTTTATGTGCCAGAGCTCTTATTTAAGCACCTTCAGAATCTGGTCCCACATGTACTTGCCAGGTTTGTATTGTTAAACTGGCTAGATTTTGCAGCTTCTTTTTTTAAATTTAAATTCAATTAGCTAACATATAATACACCATTAGTTTTTGATGTAGTGTCCAATGACTCATTAGTTATTTCAGGTTGTATTAACTATAGGTCCATTTCTCTCTTATAAGGGCCAGCACTTCCTTGGCTGGGTTATGCTGCCATTTAATCCTAATTATAAGTACAGGAGATAGGAAGAGGAGTAGGGCTAGGTACTGAGGAGAGTCCATGTTGGTTTGCCTGGAAGAGACCTCTGAATTGTTTTCTAGCACCTGGATTGGAGAAAAGAGGGGATGAGTGGAAATGGGTTGGAGGTAGATGGGAGGGTAGAGGTTGGAGGTATTAGCTTTCAGTAGGAAGGAGGCCAGTACTATAGCCTCAGTAGGTTAAAAGGAGTCTAGGGAGTAAAAAATCTCTGGGGAATATTCAGCAATATATCCACATTCCATCTGTCGAAGTCAAAGGTTTTTCCCAACCAAGCTCCTGGCCTTTACACTCACACCTGCTTCGGTTCAGTTCCCCTGACAGTTAAATTCTGGGCCTGGTCTTTGTTTTGTCTGCCTTCTTCCTGTGGAATGAGAGCTTTTTTTGTATACAGCTAAGAGCATCTTCTGGCTTTCACATCTGCCTTTCAGTTACCTGTTACTCTTATTTGTCCATTATCTCTTGTAAAGTACCTGTGGGGTTTAGAAATAGTAATCTAACCTCATTACCTTTATTGTTATTGTTTCCTCCATGCTAGTACATTCCCTTCTAACAGTACATCCTCCTAATTCACCACCAGGAAAGTTTTAACAACTGGATTACCACCTGATGTTGTGTTCTATCTGCCCAGCCCTGATGGGGTCCTCACTGTCAGGCCAGGAGTGCTTTTGTTGCAAAGCCCCATCTTATCGTGCATATTTTGGGACTAGCACCATCATGGCCTGCGCAGAAATCAAGAGTCAGATGCTTGACTGAGTCACTCAGCCCCCCCAAAGACATGATTTTTTAAGATGTAATTCTCTGCACCTGAGGCAGACCTTGCTGGGGCTGACAACTGAAGATAGTAGGTCATTTTCTTTGTGGCTGTGTAGCAAGTCCCTCCTAAAAGGGAGATATGGGTGGTGAATCTCCATGTTTATCCCAAGCTTTTAGGAATAGGGTTGCCAGATTTAGCAAATAAAAATACAAGATCCTGAGGCGCCTGGGTGGCTCAGTGGGTTAAAGCCTCTGCCTTCAGCTTAGGTCATGATCCCAGGGTCCTGGGATCGAGCCCTGCATCAGGCTCTCTGCTCAGTGGGGACCCTGCTTCCCCCTCACTCTCTGTCTGTCTCTCTGCCTACTTGTGAGCTCTGTCTGTCAAATAAATGAATAAAATCTTTAAAAAAATACAAGATCCTCAGTTAAATCTGAATTTCAGATAAATAATTAATAATTTTTTTAGTGTAAGTCTGTCTCATATATTGTTTTGTAGACCTTGAATTAATGGTAGCCATTATCATTGTAACCTGACTTTCTCCAAGGGTCAAATTAAGAATAATGACTAAAAATTCTTGGTTTTAGACCCCACCTTCTTATGATGGACCTTGGTACCCTCAAACTTTCCAGGTGATCTTGATTTCATAAGTATTCTTAAAAAAGAAACCTATTATTTCTTGCCAGGTCCTTAGGTCTCCTGTTGGACCTTGCCGCCTTTCCAGCTACTCTTTCCTGACATACCCCAGAGCTGAATGGTAGTTTGTGTTAAAGTGGTGAAGAATCCCTCCCTTTCCTTAGTGATATATTCCATTAGAAGACTATCAAAGAGTGCCATCAGTGTGAGCCAATGTCTTATAGCAAGCTGAAATGACTTTTCAAATTTTGCTTAGAGGCCACTACTCACTGTAGGAATCATTGATCTATGGAGGATAAGTTTGGAAACATGGTGTATTAAGAATTATCCTTTTCGGGGCACCTGGGTGGCTCAGTGGGTTAAAGCTTCTGCCTTCGGCTCAGGTCATGATCTCAGGGTCCTGGGATCGAGCCCCGCATCGGGCTCTCTGCTCAGCGGGGAGCCTGCTTCCCTTCCTCTCTCTCTGCCTGCATCTGCAAACTTGTGATCTCTGTCAAATAAATAAAATCTTAAAAAAAAAGAATTATCCTTTTCTTTTGAACCCCAAGTGTTTTAAGTTCCTTTTACCTCACTATTTCTTTTTTTAGCTTGCATTTTCCCTCTAGAATGGTCCTTATTGCCTTATAATGGGATGCTTGGCACTAGGGAGTGGACTGAGGCAAAATATGCCAGTTAAGATTGAGATATGTTCCAATATGTCTTATGGACTGGATCAGAGCATCCTTGGAAGTTATGTTGCTTTAAGTTTTCTTTCCAAAGAAGGGAGGATTTTGACTTTGTGCAAAGCAACCATGTCATGCAATAGTCTTTGTCTGTCTCAGGTATTGGTCCGTGACCTGGCTCAGTGGGCCCATATCCAGTTCTGGGGCGAGAAGGGCTGCCGGTGGTAGCTGAAGAAGCTTCTGTGAGAGGCTCTGCAAGTATACAGGCACAAGTGACATTGCTTAGGCTCAGGTGCTAAAGCATGGCAGAATGGGGACATGACACTTCCCAGACAATTTAAAAATTGGTAGCTCTAGAATCATTGGATGGGGGTACCTACGGCAGATATTGAAGTCATTTCATGTGGGTATAATATGACAAAACCTAGAAATCCTTAAAGTAGATTTAAGGCAGTGAATATATTGGGTTTTGGAACAGGGGAAGAAGAATGATAGTGTAAGGTAAATGTATCTCTTATATTAAATGTATCTCTTATATTAAAACTGTACTCAGATTTGAATTGCTCCTTGTTGGAGACGGCATTATAAATTTAATGTTTTCATTTAGGTGATTGTTTGGGGCCAATGTAATGTAGTGTACTTATAAATTGTCATGGGAACCAAAATTACATTGTAGTATAATTGGAAGGCAGGCATTCAGATGGTAAGTAAAATACTGATAATAATTTAAAAACTTAACATAGACACGAAGATATAAAATTTTTAAAAATCTCATAGAAAACACCTGTTCAGATTCCCTAGGCCAGACACCCATCTTGAGAGACACTATTGTGTTCATTTCTGTCATGTCAGTCTGGCATATCTGAATCAGTAAATGCTCTGTAGAGAGGAAGGAATATATCCCTTTGTGGTTGCCATTATTAACACTGACTGCTAACTTCTTTGAGTACTGCTTGTTTTCTGTCCGTTCATTTTGGAACTGTGAGGGCTTTCCAATGTTCTTTCTCTCCATTATTTAGGCCTAGTAGATTTATTATCTATCCTATCAATCAGAGAATTTTAGAGAAATTTTCACCTTTCTTGTCTTTTCCACCCTCTGATACCATCTGGTTTAAATAGTTACCATTTGGGACTGAAAAAAGAGTCAAGAACCAGGTTACGTCTCATAACTCCCAGTTCAGTGGATCTTTCCACCTGATCAATTCTATGGAATTAGTTAGATCTGTCCCATCACCTTAAATATAGCTATCCATGGATAAGAATGTGGCATAAATTTATTATGCTTATATAATTAATATTCCATAGCAATTATATACATTTAACATGTAGTCCAGAGCATGTGGAGTTGTTACTGATGACCTAGTGAGCATAGAATATGAATTGCTTTTCAAATATGGTGCTGTACCACTTGGTAATCTCTACATGTTGGTCACCTGCTCTGATATGAATGAAATAGTGACCACTTTACCCACCATTGAGATCCAGTCTTTTTTATATTTGCTTTTTTTCCCCAGCTAATTGGTTATTATGGCACTTGAACCAACACCCTTGGTTGGCTTAATTAGCATAATGTTTCCCAATTAAGTTAAGTGGCTTAGATATTTGATCTTAAAATGGCATTGCAGGAGAACATAAAAATGTTGTGGAGTTATAAAAAAGTCTGTGAACAGGAGGCTCTCAGAATGTTATATATGTGTTCAATATGTCTAAGAGTCAAAGCAAATTTATAGCAATCACCTATTTAGAGGAGTAGAGGTACAGAGTTTATCAATGTCATCCCACTGATGGCATGAGAAGAGAGGTCTTACACTATCAGATGGCTGGAATTAAAGGCCACATCACCAGGATGAGAAAACTTGCTGAAAATGATGGTGTGTGAGATGAAATGATCATTTCCTTTGTGACAATTATGAAGTTAGTATAGATAGTGTGGGAGGTGTAAGGGTTACAAAGAGGATTAGGTGTAAGAATAACAAGGCAGAGTGGGAGGATAGCATTTAGTGCAGATGGTAATGCAATGTATTGTGGCTATATTGTAGGGCACATTAAAACTGGCTAAAGATGATTTTAAGGCTGATGAAAATGAACATTTTTCAAATAATCTTTATAAAGAATAGATATTACATTTTTATCAAAAACAGAAATGGTTGACCCACTTATGAAATAAAACACATTTTGACCATATTAACAAAATGAATGAATATAATGGAAATTTGTGGAAGCTTAAGTAATGTGTTTGTACTTGTGAGTAAATCTGTGTAAACTGTATACACCTAAGCATGGGACTCATCTTTTAGTAAATTAAAAAAAAAAAGTTGGGGCTCCTGAGTGGCTCAGTTGGTTAAGTGGCTGCCTTTGGCAAGGTCATGATCCCAGGCTCCTGGGATCCTGGGAGCCCCACATCGGGCTCCCTGATCCACGGAGAGCCTGCTTCTCCCTCTCCTTCTGCCTGCTGCTCTGCCTACTTGTACTCTCTATCTCTGTGTCAAATAAATAAAACCTCAAAAAAAAAGTAAAACAGATTGTTGAGAAAATTGAGCACAGTGCAGAAAAAAAATGCAATTTTCTTAACTAAATTAGAAGTGACACCATATCATAGGGATGTATACATTAGAAAATTTCCCCTATACATTTAACAATTTCATAATACACCTGTACTGCCTACAGACAAGTGATCCATAGTAAGGAAGTCTGAGTGATCCACACTGATTAATGGTGGTCAAATATGCTTCAGCAGGGTATTATTCCCAGAAATGTTTAATAATAAAATTAAAACCACATTGAGATACCACCTCACACCAGTTAGAATGGCCAAAATCAGCAAGACAGAAAACAACGTGTGTTGGAGAGGATGTGGAGAAAGGGGAACCCTCTTACACTGTTGGTGGGAATGCAAGTTGGTGCAGCCACTCTGGAGAACAGTGTGGAGGTTCCTCAAGAAGTTAAAAATAGAGCTTCC